>JAWPHD010016068.1:0-51803 GCA_037043455.1 Cyrtodaria siliqua
TTTCAAGAGGTAGTCGCTACAAACTTGTTTCTTAAAAACCTATTTTTAGATTTGGCGGCCATCTTGGATTTCACATCTACATGAATTTTTGCTAGGATCAACTAGACTTCATGGGCAACATTTCTGTAAAGTTTCATGAAAATCCATTCAGTAGTTTCAGAGGAGTAGTCGCTACAAAAACAAGAGGTCAATGACCTTGAAGCTCTACTGATTGATTTTGATTTCAGGAAGTAGTCGCTACAGACTTGTTTTTTGAAAAAATATTTTTAGCCGTGGCGGCCATCTTGAATTTCCGGCCGACCTGCAATTTTGCTAGGATCAATTAGACATCAACAGCAACATTCCTGTGAAGTTTCATGAAAATCCGTCAAGTAGTTTCACAGGAATAGTCGCTACAAGTTTTCATTATATAACTCTATGTAAACAAAGATGGCCTCTGACATCCATGTTTAACGTCGAATCAAAATAATGTTTGACTCTGATAACCATCATGTCATGCTGATCATTTTACAAAAAGTCCCATATCAATATCACTTATAGTTTTCAAGACGTAGTCACTACAAACTTCTTTTTTAAAAAATCTAATTTTAGCTGTGGCGGCCATCTTGAATTTCTGGCCAATCTGAAATTTTGCTAGGATCAATTAAACATTAAGAGCAACATTCCTGTAAAGTTTCATGAAAATCTGCCAAGTAGTTTCAAAGGAATAGTCGCAACAAGTTTTTACTATATAACTCTATGTAAACAAAGATGGCCACTGGCAGCCATGTTTAACGTTGAATCAAAACAATTTTTGACAAAAAAACAACATCATGTCATGCTGATCATTTTACAAAAAGTCCAATATCAATATCATTTATAGTTTTCAAGTAGTAGTCGCTACAAACTTGTATTTTGAAAATCTATTTTTAGCCATCTTGAATTTCCAGGCGACTTGAAATTTTGATAGGATCAATTAGACATCAAGAGCAACATTCCTGTGAAGTTTCATGAAAATCCGTCAAATAGTTTCAGAGGAATAGTCGCTACAAGTTTTCATCATATAACTTTATGTAAACAAAGATGGCCACTAGCAGCCATGTTTTACGTCGAATCAAAATAATGTTTGACTCTGATAACCATCATGTCATGCTGATCACAAAAAGTCCCATATCAATATCACTTATAGTTTTCAAGACGTAGTCGCTACAAACTTCTTTTTTAACAAGAGGTCAATGACCTTGAAGCTCTACTGATTGATTTTGATTTCAGGAAGTAGTCGCTACAGACTTGTTTTTTGAAAATCTATTTTTAACCGTTGCGGCCATCTTGAATTTCCGGCCGACCTGAAATTTTGCTAAGATCAATAAGACATTAAGAGCAACATTCCTGTGAAGTTTCAAAGAAGTAGTCGCTACAAGTTTTCATTATATAACTCTATGTAAACAAAGCAGCCATGTTTAAGGTCAAATCAAAACGATTTTCGACAAGGACCAACATCATGTCATACTGATCATTTTAGAAAAAGTCCCATATCAATATCTCTTATTGTTTTGAAGAAGTAGTCGCTACAAACTTACTTATTTTAAATCTATTTTTAGCTGTGGCGGCCATCTTGAATTTCCGGCCGACCTGAAATTTTTCTAGGATCAACTAGACATCAAGAGCAACATTCCTGTGAAGTTTCATGAACATCCGTCAAGTAGTTTCAGAGGAGTAGTCGCTACATTTTTTTACTATATATAACTCTATGTAACCAAAGATGGCCACTGGCAGCCATGTTTAACGTCGAATCAAAATAATTTTCCACAAGGATCTACATCATGTCATGCTGATCATTTTAGAAAAAGTCCCATATCAATATCACTTAAAGTTTTCAAGAAGTAGTCGCTACAAACTTATTTTTTAAAAATCTATTTTTAGCTGTGACGGCCATCTTGAATTTCCGGCCGACCTGAAATTTTGATAGGATCAATTAGACATCAAGAGCAACATTCCTGTAAAGTTTCATGACAATCCGCCAAGTAGTTTCAGAGGAGTAGTCGCTACAAGTTTTTACTATATAACTCTATGTAAACAAAGATGGCCGCTGGCAGCCATGTTTAACGTTGAATCAAAACGATTTTTGACTAGGATCAACATCATGTAATGCTGATCATTTTAGAAAAAGTCCCATATCAATATCACTTATAGTTTTCAAGAAGTAGTCGCTACAAACTTATTTTTTAAAAATCTATTTTTAGCTGTGACGGCCATCTTGAATTTCCGGCCGACCTGAAATTTTTCTAGGATCAATCAGACATCAAGAGCAACATTCCTGTAAAGTTTCATGAATATCCGCCAAGTAGTTTCAGAGAATTAGTCGCTACAAGTTTTCATTATATAACTCTATGTAAACAAAGATGGCCGCTGGCAGCCATGTTTAACGTCAAATCAAAACGATTTTCGACAAGGACCAACATCATGTCATGCTGATCATTTTAGAAAAAGTCCCATATCAATATCACTTATAGTTTTCAAGAAGTAGTCGCTACAAACTTGAATTTAAAAAATCTATTTTTAGTTTTGGCGGCCATCTTGGATTTCACATCAACATGAATTTTTGCTAGGATCAACTAGACTTCATGGGCAACATTTCTGTAAAGTTTTATGAATATCCATTCAGTAGTTTCAGAGGAGTAGTCGCTACAAATAAAAGTTAACGGACAGACGGACGGACGGACAGACGGACGGACGACGGACGCCGCACCACGGCATAAGCTCTGCTGATCTTTGATCAGTAGAGCTAAAAACCTATTTTTAGATTTGGTGGCCATCTTGGATTTCACATCTACATGAATTTTTGCTAGGATCAACTAGACTTCATGGGCAACATTTCTGTAAAGTTTCATGAAAATCAATTCAGTAGTTTCAGAGGAGTAGTCGCTACAAAAAAAAGTTTACGGACAGACAGACGGACGCCACACCACGGCATAAGCTCTGCTGATCTCTGATCAGTAGAGCTAAAAATCTGGTAAAGTTTGGTAAAGATTAGATGAACAAGAGGTCTATGACCTTGAAGCTCTACTGAATGATTTTGATTTCAGGAAGTAGTCGCTACAGACTTGTTTTTTGAAAATTTATTTTTAGCCGTGGCGGCCATCTTGAATTTCCGGCCAACCTGAAATTTTGCTAGGATCAATTAGACATCAAGAGCAACATTCCTGTGAAGTTTCATGAAATCCGCCAAGTAGTTTCAAAGGAGTAGTCGCTACAAGTTTTTACTATATATCTCTATGTAAACCAAGATGGCCGCTGGCAGCCATGTTTAACGTTGAATCAAAACAATTTTTGACAAGGACCAACATCATATCATGCTGATCATTTTAGAAAAAGTCCCATATCAATATCACTTATAGTTTTCAAGAAGTAGTCACTACAAACTTGTATTTTGAAAATTTATTTTTAGCCGTGGCGGCCATCTTGAATTTTCGGCCGACATGAAATTTTGCTAGGATCAATTAGACATCAATAGCAACATTCCTGTGAAGTTTTATGAAAATCCGTCGTGTAGTTTCAGTGGAATAGTCGCTACAAGTTTTCATTATATAACTCTATGTAAACAAAGATGGCCGCTGACAGCCATGTTTAACATCGAATCAAAACGATTTTTGACAAGGACTAACATCATGTCATGCTGATCATTTTACAAAAAGTCCCATATCAATATCACTTATAGTTTTCAAGAAGTAGTCGCTACAAACTTGTATTTTGAAAATCTATTTTTAGCCATGGCAGCCATCTTGAATTTCCGGCCGACCTGAAATTTTGCTAGGATCAATTAGACATCAAGAGCAACATTCCTTTGAGGTTTCATGAAAATCTGTCCAGTAGTTTCAGAGGAGTAGTCGCTACAAGTTTTCATAATATAACTCTATGTAAACAAAGATGGCCACTGGCAGCCATGTTTAACGTCGAATCAAAATTATGTTTGACTCTGATAAGCATCATGTCATGCTGATCATTTTACAAAAAGTCCCATATCAATATCACTTATAGTTTTCAAGACGTAGTCGCTACAAACTTCTTTTTTAACAAGAGGTCAATGACCTTGAAGCTCTACTGATTGATTTTGATTTCAGGAAGTAGTCGCTGCAGACTTGTTTTTTGAAAAACCGTGGCGGCCATCTTGAATTTCCGGCCGACCTGAAATTTTGCTAGGATCAATTAGACATTAAGAGCAACATTCCTGTGAAGTTTCATGAAAATCCGTCAAGTAGTTTCAGAGGAGTAGTCGCTACAAGTTTTCATTATATAACTCTATGTAAACAAAGATGGCCGCTGGTAGCCATGTTTAACGTCAAATCAAAACAATTTTCGACAAGGACTAACATCATGTCATACTGATCATTTTAGAAAAAGTCCCATATCAATATCTCTTATAGTTTTGAAGAAGTAGTCGCTACAAACTTATTTATTTTAAATCTATTTTTAGCTGTGGCGGCCATCTTGAATTTCCGGCCGACCTGAAATTTTTCTAGGATCAACTAGACATCAAGATCAACATTCCTGTGAAGTTTCATGAACATCCGTCAGGTAGTTTCAGAGGAGTAGTCGCTACAAGTTTTTACTATATAACTCTGTGTAACCAAAGATGGCCACTGGCAGCCATGTTTAACGTCGAATCAAAATAATTTTCCACAAGGATCAACATCATGTCATGCTGATCATTTTAGAAAAAGTCCCATATCAATATCACTTATAGTTTTCAAGAAGTAGTCGCTACAAACTTGTATTTTGAAAATCTATTTTTAGCCATGGCGGCCATCTTGAATTTCCGGCCGACCTGAAATTTTGCTAGGATCAATTAGACATAAAGAGCAACATTCCTGTAAAGTTTCATGAAAATCCGCCAAGTAGTTTCAGAGGAGTAGTCGCTACAAGTTTTTACTATATAACTCTATGTAAACAAAGATGGCCGCTGGCAGCCACGTTTACGTCGAATCAAAACGATTTTTGATAAGGACCAACATCATGTCATGCTGATCATTTTAGAAAAAGTCCCATATCAATATCACTTATAGTTTTCAAGAAGTAGTCGCTACAAACTTGTATTTTGAAAATCTATTTTTAGCTTTGGCGGCCATCTTGGATTTCACATCAACATGAATTTTTGCTAGGATCAACTAGACTTCATGGGCAACATTTCTGTAAAGTTTTATGAATATCCATCCAGTAGTTTCAGAGGAGTAGTCGCTACAAATAAAAGTTAACGGACAGACGGACGGACAGACGGACAGACGGACAGACGGACGACGGACGCCGCACCACGGCATAAGCTCTGCTGATCTCTGATCAGTAGAGCTAAAAATCTATTTTTAGCTGTTGCAGCCATCTTGAATTTCTGGCCGACCTGAAATTTTGCTAAGATCAATTAGATATTAAAAGCAACATTCCTGTAAAGTTTCATGAAAATCCGCCAAGTAGTTTCAAAGGAGTAGTCGCTACAAGTTTTTTACTATATAACTCTATGTAAACAAAGATGGCCGCTGCCATCCATTTTTACAGTGAATCAAAACAATTTTTGACAAGGACCAACATTATATCAGGCTGATCATTTTAGAAAAAGTCCCATATCAATATCACTTATAGTTTTCAAGAAGTAGTCGCTACAAACTTGTAATTTGAAAAAATATTTTTAGCCGTGGCGGCCATCTTGAATTTCCGGCCGACCTGAAATTTTGCTAGGATCAATTAGACATCAAGAGCAACATTCCTGTGAAGTTTCATGAAAATCCGCCAAGTAGTTTCAAAGGAGTAGTCGCTACAAGTTTTTACTATATAACTATGTAAACAAAAATGGCCGCTGGCAGCCATGTTTAACGTTGAATCAAAACAATTTTTGACAAGGACCAACATCATATCATGCTGATAATTTTAGAAAAAGTCCCATATCAATATCACTTATAGTTTTCAAGAAGTAGTCGCTACAAACTTGTATTTTGAAAAATTATTTTTAGCCGTGGCGGCCATCTTGAATTTCCGGCTGACCTGAAATTTTGCTAGGATCAATTAGACATCAAGAGCAATATTCCTGTGAAGTTTCATGAAAATCTGTCAAGTAGTTTCAGAGGAATAGTCGCTACAAGTTTTCATTATATAACTCTATGTAAACAAAGATGGCCGCTGACAGCCATGTTTAACATCGAATCAAAACGATTTTTGACAAGGACTAACATCACGTCATGCTGATCATTTTACAAAAAGTCCCATATCAATATCACTTATAGTTTTCAAGAAGTAGTCGCTACAAACTTGTATTTTGAAAATCTATTTTTAGCCATGGCAGCCATCTTGAATTTCCGGCCGACCTGAAATTTTGCTAGGATCAATTAGACATCAAGAGCAACATTCCTGTGAAGTTTCATGAAAATCCGTCAAGTAGTTTCAGAGGAGTAGTCGCTACAAGTTTTCATAATATAACTCTATGTAAACAAAGATGGCCACTGGCAGCCATGTTTAACGTTGAATCAAAACAATTTTTGACAAGGACCAACATCATATCATGCTGATCATTTTAGAAAAAGTCCCATATCAATATCACTTACAGTTTTCAAGAAGAAGTCGCTACAAACTTGTATTTTAAAAAACTTATTTTTAGATCTGGTGGCCATCTTGAATTTCCGGCCAATCTGAAATTTTTCTAGGATCAACTAGACATCAAGAGCAACATTCCTGTGAAGTTTCATGAACATCCGCCAAGTAGTTTCAGAGGAGTAGTCGCTACAAGTTTTTACTATATAACTCTATGTAACCAAAGATGGCCACTGGCAGCCATGTTTAACGTCGAATCAAAATAATTTTCCACAAGGATCAACATCATGTCATGCTGATCATTTTAGAAAAAGTCCCATATCAATATCACTTATAGTTTTCAAGAAGTAGTCGCTACAAACTTATTTTTTAACAAGAGGTCAGTGACCTTGAAGCTCTACCGATTGATTTTGATATCAGGAAGTAGTCGCTACAGACTTGTTTTTTGAAAAATTATTTTTAGCCGTGGCGGCCATCTTGAATTTCCGACCTAAAATTTTGCTAAGATCAATTAGAAATTAAGAGCAACAATCCTGTGAAGTTTCATGAAAATCCGCCAAGTAGTTTCAGAGGAGTAGTCGCTACAAGTTTTCATCATATAACTCTATGTAAACAAAGATGGCCACTGGCAGCAATGTTTAACGTGGAATCAAAATAATGTTTGACTCTGATAAGCATCATGTCATGCTGATAAATTTACAAAAAGTCCCATATCAATATCACTTATAGTTTTCAAGACGTAGTCGCTACAAACTTCTATTTTAAAAATCTATTTTTAGCTGTGGCGGCCATCTTGAATTTCTGGCCGACCTGAAATTTTGCTAGGATCAATTAGACATTAAGAGCAACATTCCTGTAAAAATTCATGAAAATCCGCCAAGTAGTTTCAAAAGAGTAGTCGCTACAAGTTTTTACTATATAACTCTATGTAAACAAAGATGGCCGCTGGCAGCCATATTTAATGTTGAATCAAAACAATTTTTGACAAGGACCAACATCATATCATGCTGATCATTTTAGAAAAAGTTCCATATCAATATCACTTATAGTTTTCAAGAAGTAGTCGCTACAAACTTGTATTTTGAAAAATTATTTTTAGCCGTGGCGGCCATCTTGAATTTCCAGCCGACCTGAAATTTTCCTAGGATCAATTAGACATCAAGAGCAACATTCCTGTGAAGTTTCATAAAAATCCGCCAAGTAGTTTCAAAGGAGTAGTCGCTACAAGTTTTTACTATATAACTATGTAAACAAAGATGGCCGCTGGCAGCCATGTTTAACGTTGAATCAAAACAATTTTTGACAAGGACCAACATCCTATCATGCTGATCATTTTAGAAAAAGTCCCATATGAATATCACTTATAGTATTCAAGAAGTAGTCGCTACAAACTTGTATTCTGAAAATCTATTTTTAGCCTTGGCGGCCATCTTGAATTTCCGACCGACCTGAAATTTTGCTAGGATCAATTAGACATCAAGAGCAACATTCCTGTGAAGTTTCATAAAAATCCGTCAAGTAGTTTCAGAGGAATAGTCGCTACAAGTTTTCATTATGTAACTCTATGTAAACAAAGATGGCCGCTGACAGCCATGTTTAACGTTGAATCAAAACAATTTTTGACAAGGACCAACATCATATCATGCTGATCATTTTACAAAAAGTCCCATATCAATATCACTTATAGTTTTCAAGAAGTAGTCGCTACAAACTTGTTTTTTAAAAACCTATTTTTAGATCAGGCGGCCATCTTGGATTTCACATCAACATGAATTTTTGCTAGGATCAACTAGACTTCATGGGCAACATTTCTGTAAAGTTTCATGAAAATCCATTCAGTAGTTTCAGAGGAGTAGTCTCTACAAAAAAAAGTTTACGGACAGACGGACCACGGCATAAGCTCTGCTGATCTCTGATCAGTAGAGCTAAAAATCTATTTTTAGCTGTGACGGCCATCTTGAATGTTTGGCAGATCTGAAATTTTGCTAGGATCAATTAATTAGACATCAAGAGCAACATTTCAGTAAAATTTCATGACAATCCGCCAAGTAGTTTCAGAGGAGTAGTCGCTACAAGATTTTACTATAGAACTCTATGTAAACAAAGATGGCCGCTGGCAGCCATGTTTAACGTTGAATCAAAACGATTTTTGACAAGGATCAACATCATGTCATGCTGATCATTTTAGAAAAAGTCCCATATCAATATCAGTTGTAGTTTTCAAGAAGTAGTCGCTACAAACTTGTATTTTAAAACTCTATTTTTAGCTTTGGCAGCCATCTTGGATTTCACATCAACATGAATTTTTGCTAGGATCAACTAGACATCAAGAGCAACATTCCTGTAAAGTTTAATGACAATCCGCCAAGTAGTTACAGAGTAGTAGTCGCTACAATTTTTTTACTATATAACTCTTATGTAAACAAAGATGGCCGCTGGCAGCCATGTTTAACGTCGAATCAAAATGATTTTTGACAAGGATCAACATCATGTCATGCTGATCATTTTAGAAAAGTCCCATATCAACATCACTTAATAGTTTTCAAGAAGTAGTCGCTACAAACTTGTATTTTAAAACTCCATCTTTAGTTTTGGCGGCCATCTTGGATTTCACATCAACATGAATTTTTGCTAGGATCAACTAGACTTTATGGACAACATTTCTGTAAAGTTTCATGAATATCCATCCAGTAGTTTCAGAGGAGTTGCCGCTACAAATAAAAGTTTACGGACAGACGGACGACGGACGCCGCACCACGGCATAAGCTCTGCTGATCTCTGATCAGGATCAGTCGAGCTAAAATGGGGGTGGAGGGGGTTGAAGGAGTGGGGGCTGGCCTTGGAGGAGAGAGCCCATGCCACACTATGGGTGAAGTATGAATAAGATGCATAATGCTATAAGAAATCCCAAACCAAAATTAAAGGTATATACATTTTTACATGCAAACCTTGATCTGCCTTTATTGCATAATTTATGGGCCATCACAATTTGGGTTCCATGGGAGCCCAGAATTAGCAGAAGACAAAATTACTTACCCAACCCTTTACAACATACTATAAGGAAACCAATTCCTAAATTTAGTTCAGCTAGGACAAGAAATGTAAGAGATTTGGTTTCCATGGTAGCCCAGGGGTTATAGGAACCAAAAGCCCTTAAGATAATGCTATAACTGCCAAATTTGGTTGTGCTAGGGTAAGAAATGTTAGACTTGTAAACACAGCTTACACGCAAACCTTGATGTGGGACGCCGACCAGGGTTTGACACTAACTTTTCCCCCCAACAACTTTCAAAATCAAGTAGTCCTGCACAGATTTTGGTAGTCCGGCTAGTTTTCAAAATATAAACCTCAGAATAAAGGGATTTAAACTAAACAAAATATAAGTAACGAAGGAAACGGTAGACACAAACGAAAAACACTCTATCTCAGTATTAATTTCATAAATCGCACATCTGCCTGTTGGCCTTACTCTGCAAGGTCTGGAAGTCTTTTAAAGTCAGATAAAACCAGGATCTACATCTTCCTATCATTCCAAACAACCCGTAACAACTTACAATGCTCAGACACCAGTGTCCATTCTAGAACGTGCGATTGCGGGATTCACGCCAATTTTTCGTAGATCCTGCATGTTTTTTCACGGAATGTGGGATTAGCGCGCATAATTTTGAACCAGCGACTATCCGACAAATTGAGAATATGAGTTCTGACAAACTTAAATAAAAGCTTAAAAACACGAATATGTAGTTGTCGCGATTGACTAAAACCTCTGTCTCACCTACATGCATGTTTACTCCTACAGTACTACATGATTCTCTCCCTTAGTATATATAGTAAGGGAGAGAACCGTGTAGTACTGTAGAAGTAACTGGTTGTATGCGTAATACGAATTTCGCCGCTTGCGATTCACAATGAACGAAATATATTTACATTTATATTTCTCTTTTGTCATACTTTATCAATGAAATACACTGAATACCTCATCAAATCACGTTAATAAACAAGTGCTTCGAGTGTTTTAAAACATGTTAGCAAAACAATCCAGGGCCGCCCATTGTTATGATTTAGCAGTTGTGAGCAAGCGCTGGGACTCGGCTTTGTATATTTACATTCATATCGGAAACCAGTTATGTTTGTGAAAAGCGTTTTGCTACAAAAACTTTGCGTTTTCGAAGTGAAAACAACTCTGGATAGGAGATCTGACAAACTTCGTGAACAATTATAATAAAGTTGTTTTATTTGTTACGTTTTATTACTAAGTTGATAATTATGTCTTTTTGTTTTTGTCAAAATAGGTAGTCCACGGGACTACTCAGCTTGGAGGTGTAGGTAGTCCGAGGCAAATTCTGGCGGTCTCGAACTACCGGACTACCGTTAGTGTCGAACCCTGCCGACGCCAGGGTGATTACATAAGCTCTCTTATTCTTCAAATAGTCGAGCTAAAAAGCATTATGAGCCCTCATAAAATGTGTATATCCACAAGGTTTTGGTGATATTGACCTTTGAGCTACTGAGCCTAAAATAGAGGGACTATCACCGTTTACATCTCTACTGATATAAAGTTTCAAAAGTTCAAAAATAATCTAATTCATGAGTTAGACTGGAAATCAAAAACCAACGGACAAGCCATAACAAACAAGAGCGCCACCTAACGGTGCATTTTACGTCCGTTTCCTGAAATTTTATGTTAAAAGCATTTCCTAGGTGTCAGGTCAATATAACCCTTACCTTTGACCTTCTAAAAAAAACACGATAGGGGATGTTGTTTAACCAAGAGCACTATTTGTATAAAGTTTCAAGACTGTAGATCAAATAGTTGGTGAATAACTGCTAGGAAGAAATTTGTCATGATCAGGTCAGAGTGACCTTGACATTTGACCTACTAAGCTTAAAATCAATAACGGTTGTTGTTTTAACGTGGGTAATTTTTCTGTAAAGTTTCAAAATTGTAGGTCAAATAGTTACAAGTTACAGTGAGGAAAATGTCTTAAGGATTCAGTCATAACTCCTGGAGTTATCACTAGGATAACTCCGGAGTTATCACTAGGATAACTCCAGGAGTCATGGGAGGAACCCTGTTGCTTTTGGGTTAACTAGGTTAAAGGTCAAGGTCACCAGTACATATTCCTAGTGAATATGTACTGGTGACCTTGACCTTTACCTTTAACCTACCCCAAAAGCAACAGGGTTCCTCCTATGACATATTCCTAGTGAATATGTACTGGTGACCTTGACCTTTAACCTAGTTACCCCAAAAGCAACAGGGTTCCTCCTATGACTGAAGGCAATGCATCTATGAAGTTTCATGAGTGTGTGTGTTGTGGTTTGACAGTTATATGGCAGAACGTGTATTTCCATATAAGGTCATGGTAACCTTGACAATTGGCCTACTGACCCCAAAGACAATAAAGTTCTTTTTCTTGCACATATAAAGTTTCATCAGTTTTTATGTTATCGCACAGAATGCATATTTAACAGAGCTGTAGAAAAGCTGAGATTTTGAGTATTTTACTCATACTTTTGTTGCAAATCCCTCAGGTTTTTAAAACTGTGAGTATCAACTTACCACAAAACTCATAACTTTTAAAAATCATCAGAATTATATTTGTAAACATGTATAGTCCTGTGGAACATTTTATTCCATATTTACATGATGAAAATTGTGCCAAGCATATGTCTAATATTAAGGTCATGAAGTGTTGCTTTTGTTTTACTAAACTTCAATCAGAATCTAGTTGTTTCTTTTACATTAACGGTGACTCACATTCATTTTGAAAGCATGAACTATGTTTTACTCACAACGCCTTCGTTTTTACTCATTCATTTTGAAACTGATGAGTAAATATACTCACTGCAGTCACAAATTATCTACAGCTCTGATATTACCATAAGGTCATAGCAACCTTTCCCATTGACCTGCTAACCCCAATGAAATACAATACTTTCTTTCACCACGGGCAATGTTTCAGGAGTGTAGGTGTTATTGCACGAAATGCATATTTTTTCCATATAATGCCACGGTAACCTTGACCTTTGACCAAATGAACCAAAGTCAATAGGGTTCCTTCTCTCACAAAACTCAATGTAGCTGTGAAATTTCTTTTGTGTGTGTGTTATAGTTTCGAAGTTATCGCAAGGAATGCCTATTTCCATATAAGGTCATGGCCACCTTGACCTGTGTCCCACTGAACCATAATCATTCAATAGGGGTCCTTCTCTCACCAAAGGCAATGTACCTATGAAGTTTCATAAGTGTACATATTATTGTTTCCAGGTTATCAGATGGAATGCGTATTTCCATACAAGGTTGGTGACCTTGACCTTTGACCTACTTGCCCCAAAAACAACTCCTTTAACCTAGGGCGATGTACCTATGAAGCTTTATGACAGTAAGTGTCACGGTTTTGAAGTTATTATGCGGAATTAATATTTCCATATAAACTCAGTGACATTGACCTTTGCCCCAAAAAGCAATAGGGTTACTGCTTTCAACAAGAGTGATGAACTTATCAAATGTCATGAGTGTAGGTGCTACGCTTTTGAAGTTATGTGGAATTCATATTTCCATATAAAGTGACGGTGACCTTGACCTTAGACCTACTGGCCCTAAAAACAATACGGTTTCTCCTTTCACCTAGGGCAATGTACCTATGAAGTTTTATGACTGTAGGTGTCACGGATTTGTATTATGCAGAATTAAAATATTTCAGTGACATTGACCTTTGACCCAAAAAGCAATAGTGTTCCTGCTTTCAAAAAGGGTGATGAACCTATGAAATTTCATGAGTGTAGGTGTTACTCTTTTGAAGTTATCATGTGGAATTCTTATTTCCATATATAATGTGAAGGTGAACTTGACCTTTGACCCCAACACATTACGGTTTCTCCACTCACCATGGGCATTGTATGAAGTTTTAAAATAGTAGGTGTTTCAATTGTGATGTTATCATGAGGAATGCATTTTTCTATATAAGGTGACAGTGACATTGACCTTTGACATACTGATGCCAAAAGCAACAAGTTTCCGACTCTCACCTAGGGCAATGTACCTCTGAAGTTTTACGAGTGTAGGTGTTACGGTTCTGAAGTTATTGTAGGGCCAAACAAAATAATATGTGTGGTTCAGGTAACATTGGGAAAAAAAATAGGGTAAGTAGGTAAGTTTTTGTTTTTTTTCTCTCTCGTCACTTTCCAAAAATAGGTCAAACACAGTGTTTTAATACTTTTGTAATACTTTGCTTAATATGTTTGTTTGGTGATTGGCTCTTTATGCAACCAGGACAATATTTTAAAAAAATGTAGCATGTCAGAGCAAAATAAATTCATTTGATTAAAATAACAAGAGGTCAATCAGTAGAGCTTCAAGGTCATTGAAGCTCTACTGATTGATTTTGATTTCAGGAAGATGTCGCTACAGACTTGTTTTTTGAAAAATTATTTTTGGCCGTGGCGGCCATCTTGAATTTCCGGACGACCTGAAATTTTGCTAGGAATAGTCGCTACAAGTTTTCATTATATAACTCTATGTAAACAAAGATGGCCGCTGACAGCCATGTTTAACGTCGAATCAAAATAATGTTTGACTCTGATAACCATCATGTCATGCTGATCATTTTACAAAAAGTCCCATATCAATATCACTTATAGTTTTCAAGACGTAGTCGCTACAAACTTCTTTTTTAAAAATCTATTTTTAGCTGTGGCGGCCATCTTGAATTTCTGGCCGATCTGAAATTTTGCTAGGATCAATTAGACATTAAGAGCAATATTCCTGTTAAGTTTCATGAAAATCTGTCAAGTAGTTTCAAAAGAGTAGTCGCTACAAGTTTTTACTATATAACTGTATGTAAACAAAGATGGCCTCTGGCAGCCATGTTTAACGTTGAATCAAAACAATTTTTGACAAGGACCAACATCATGTCATGCTGATAATTTTAGAAAAAGTCCCATATCAATATCTCTTATAGTTTTCAAGAAGTAGTCGCTACAAACTTATTTTTTAAAAATCTATTTTTAGCTGTGGCGGCCATCTTGAATTTCCGGCCGACCTGAAATTTTGCTAGGATCAATTAGACATCAAGAGCAACATTCCTGTGAAGTTTCATGAAAATCCGTCAAGTAGTTTCAGAGGAGTAGTCGCTACAAGTTTTCATCATATAACTCTATGTAAACAAAGATGGCCGCTGGCAGCCATGTTTAACGTCGAATCAAAATGATTTTCGGCAAGGACCAACATCATGTCATGCTGATCATTTTAGAAAAAGTCCTATATCAATATCTCTTACAAGTTTTCAAGAAGTAGTCGCTACAAACTTATTTTTTAAAAATCTATTTTTAGCCGTGGCGGCCATCTTGAATTTCCGGCCGACCTGAAATTTTGCTAGGATCAATTAGACATCAAGAGCAACATTCCTGTGAAGTTTCATGAAAATCCGTCAAGTAGTTTCAGAGGAGTAGTCGCTACAAGTTTTCATTATATAACTCTATGTAAACAAAGATGGCCGCTGGCAGCCATGTTTAACGTCGAATCAAAACGATTTTCGACAAGGACCAACATCATGTCATGCTGATCATTTTAGAAAAAGTCCCATAGCAATATCCCTTAGAGTTTTCAAAAAGTAGTCGCTACAAACTTGTTTTTTTAAAACCTTTTTTTAGATTTGGCGGCCATCTTGGATTTCACATCTACATGAATTTTTGCTAGGATCAACTAGACTTCATGGGCAACATTTCTGTAAAGTTTCATGAAAATCCATTCAGTAGTTTCAGAGTAGTCGCTACAAAAAAAAGTTTACGGACGGACAGACAGACGGACGACGCACCACGGCATAAGCTCTGCTGATCTCTGATCAGTAGAGCTAAAAACCTATTTTTAGATCTGGCGGCCATCTTTGATTTCACATCAACATGAATTTTTGCTAGGATCAACTAGACTTCATGGGCAACATTTCTGTAAAGTTTCATGAAAATCCTTTCAGTAGTTTCAGAGGAGAAGTCGCTACAAAAAAATGTTTACGGACAGACGGACGACGCACGACGGCATAAGCTCTGCTGATCTCTGATCAGTAGAGCTAAAAATGCACATATCTGTTTTTAAGTCCTTTTTGAAAGTGAAATATATTAAAAAAAAATTGACAAGAGGGTTGCAAAGATGCAAAGTATGCACTCTGTATATAAGTGAACGGTGTCCCACCCACTTCTGGAGAACACTGATATTTAAACTATTAAAATTTATTATAATATTTCATCCTTCATAACGTACATAGTTGAAAGAAAACGGCTTCACTTTTATTTAAAGGGACACTGTCCGTAACTTTTAGCTTATAAAACACACAATAATTATGTTCGCAAACATTACACACTAAACATTATTGAATATTTACTAATTAAAAGCAAGTTTGTTTAAAAGAATTCAATCGCGTAACAAAAAAAAGTAAATCCGTTTTGTGCGCTTGAACTCACAGCCCAAACTAAAATTACACTCACAGTAATAATAGTGGTCGATCACGCTCCTGACTGAGCTAAGCGGGCTATACATATTTCGCAATACATACTGTGGTGAAAACCTAATGCGCTAATGGCAGTCACGTGATCGCAGAAAAGGTAAATATTGTGGGTCCCACTTTATTTACATATAATAATTAAAACTTCTTTTTTTTCAAACTCACGAATGTATTCCTACATACTTCTTAGGGTCTATCCTCATGTTTTCATGTATACATTTCACTGAATAAAAGTCAGCCAGTTATTTGGTTATGCTCAATATCTGCTTACTTACGGACAGTGTCCCTTTAAATATGTTCATGATCGTGTCACATGTTTAAAAAATACCTCGAAGGGACTTCCATCTCCCATGTTCTTATAGGCGAAACACTGAACTGAACTGGTTTTTAAGCCAGAATCGTGGTGATTTTCTTGAAATATATCTATCATTGTAGCTTGGTTTACGACTTTTTGTTCCGGGCCGTGAATACATCTTTCGAATGTAAACGCCGCCATGTTGTATTATGCGGTGTTTCGTACTTGCGGTGTTTTGTACTTCGCGGTGTTTCGTACTCTTTACCGAGCGTACCCACGAAAATTCGTTCTCAACCCGAAAAAAATATAAATAGGGTCGGCGTTAGCAATAGGGCTCCTCTTCTCACCTAGGGCAATGTATCTATGCAGTTTTATGAGTGTAGGCATCATGGTTTTGAAGTTATTATGCAGAATTCATATTTCCATATGATTGTGCCTTGACCTTTGACCTACTGACCCAAAACAAATTGACCTTTGACCTAATGGCCCCATATGTGATAGGATTCCTCCTCTCACCTAGAGCAATGTGTCTATGAAGTTGTGTAGCTGTTATGGTTTTGAAGTTAATGCGTATTTCCATATAAGGTTAATGCGACCTTGACCTTTGATGTACTGGCTCCAAAAACAATAGGGTTCCTCCTCTCACCTAGAGCAATGTACCTATGAAGTTTTATGAGTGTAGGTTTAATGGTTTTGAAGTTATACGCGGAATGCATATATCCATATAAGGTCACCGTGACCTTTGACCTACTGGCCCCCAAAACAATAGGCTTTCTCCTCTCACCTAGGTTATTGTATAGTACAGCTCACGCGAAACCCACTCTTTACTCGATTCGCCGAGTTTGGTCGTATCGAGTGCCGCTCGGATCTACGCGGAGTGAGTGTTTGGACTCGGCGAATCCACGTGGCGAAAGTACGCCATTGTCGAGTTACTCCGCGTAGAATCCAATTAACCATGAGTGCACACCTGTGGTGATTTATTATTGGGGACAAATCTGAATTTTCCGACAACTTTTCAACTTGTCCGACAGCGCGCTTGAAAAAGTCAATCGCCAGAAAAAGTACAAACAATGAGACGCCGAGTGCATCTTTTCTGCGCAAGACTGATAAATACAAGGAATAAATATCGAAACAAATACGTATTTCAAACTTTTAATGCATTTTTAATTACAAGTTCTGTTCTTTTCTGTTGTCCAAAAGTCACAATTCCCAAACTGACATAAATACCCATAATCCTTGGCCATGTATGTACCCTTTAACAACGGGTTTATGACTCGGAATACTTTACTTTTTTTTTCTGACTGAAGAACCCATCGATGTATTAATAATAAACAGGAGAATAGTAAAAATGTGTATGGTGGCACAGACTGGTTTTAATTGTCAAACTATAATAAATGCAGTGGTTTTTTATGTGTTTTGTGAATGCAGCCTGTGCCTGTGCCAGTGTGAAAAATAGCGGCATTTTCTAGAAATTGTGAAATATTATAACAAAAGAAAAAGAAACTTTTTTCACTTTTAATTTCACAGTTTAATATCCCTTGGTTTTAAGTTTTGTTTTTGGTAAATACAGACTAGTTTTGACACCAGCTTATATTAAGACTAGTATCCTTACTGCCTGTTGTTGTTTTTTTCAGATTGTGAATTTTTTGGATATAATTGTGAAAAAAGTATACTTTTTGGCATTGTGAATGGGGCCGAATTGAATTGAATTGGGGTTTTAAGGTGCACCAACACATGAAAAGGTTATATGGCGCCTCAAAGGCATGAACATGCCAGGCTCATCTTCCATGTACATCGAGATAAAATATGGAAAATGGGCCTAGAACCTTCTCACCCTGAACTGCAGAGTTGCTGCAAATTCTATCGTAGAAACTCCATTTACGCTGGAGCCACGTTATTGTTTTTCTGCCACTGCTCTTTTGATGTGAGCGAGATAGCACCTGAAACAATGCAGGGATCATGATGAAGACCTTTAATGAACATGAACAAAAAATGATAAAATGAACATGAATTTGGGGGGATTCTACCCCTCTGCCTACCCCTCCAAAGGGATCTGCAGTGGCCATATTCTTTGCCCCGTGACCAAACGGGGCCGAATAATGGCCCCAAAATTCAGTCTTTGAATTAAATTGTTTGTGTCACTAGCCCGAATTCTTATATACTCAATGAAAACCCGTACATTTTCCTTTAGCCAGCCTACATAAATTAAAAAAAAAATGCTAGCCCGAATGACAGTTTACTAGCCCCGGGCTTCGGACTAGTGGTTTAATTCGAAGACTGCAAATTAGGCATAAAACAAACACTGAAATGGCAACTATATTTTTGGATGTATTAAACACAACTGAGTGACTGTTGTGAATAGAAACATGGCAACACAAGAGTAATTTATTATTATATTCCTATACAAGAAATGTCACAGTAAGTGACAAATGCCCCCGAAGAGTAAGTGTGACCTTGGAGCAATATGAAACCAACAGATGTATTTAAAAAAAAATATTCAAAAAAAAGAAAGAAATTATTCAAAAATAATACCTATTAAAAAATAAAACACAAATAAATAAAAAATATTCAAAAAAATATTATTGACCTTTGACCTATGTGTCACCTTGACCTTGAAGCCACGGATCTGGATTTTGTGCACGACACATCATGTTGTTGTGGTGAACACTTGTGCCAAGTTAATTCAAAATCCGTCAAGAAATGCCATTTATTGACCGGACATGATTTGACCTTTGACCTCTAAGTGTGACCTTTACCTTGGAGCGACGGACATGGATTTTGTGTACGACATGTCGTCGTCTGGTTGTACTGAGCACTTGTGCCAAGTAATTTGAATATCCGTCCAGGAATGCCAGAGTTACTGACTGGACACAATTTGACATTAGACCTCTAAACGTGACCTTGGAGCCACGGACCTGAGTTTTGTGTGCAACATGTCGTCTAGTTGTGGTGAGCAATTGTGCCAAGTTAATTGAAAATCTGTCCGTGAATGTCAGAGTTATTAACCGGACACGAAAGCACTTTGTTTTGACCTTTCACCTCTGTGACCTTGACCTTGGAGCCGCGGACCTGGATTGTGTGCGCGACACGTCGTCTTGTTGTGGTGAGCAATTGTGCGAAGTAATTTGCAAATCCGTCTATTATTGTCAGAGTTATGAAGCGGACACGATTGTACAGACGACAGACAACCTTTGACCTCTAAGTGTGACCTTGACCTTGGAGCCACGGACCTGGATTTTGTGCGCGACACGTTGTCTTGTTGTGGTGAGAAATTATGCGGGGGCATAAAAAACAGCACAAACTAAATAATAACATATGAATACGATCAAATTACCTGTTTATCCGAATGTTTCCCCATACAGCATGTTTCAATTTACAATTCACCTGCATGCTTTACATGTGTATCATGTGCTGTGTTGCACATGGCGTATAAAGAAAATCTTAATTTTTAACAATGGTGTACTTCAAATTTTGGATGATGTGATAACATGGCTTACTTTATTTAGAAATGATGTCTCGTGTGCCATTTTTTAGATAAATGGACAATTCTATGGACAAATTTATTTAACATAAAAAACAAAACATCTTAAGAGTAAAATTGCACTAAACTTTTCGAATATAAAGGGCACTATTTCTCGGTATAGACTGCTTCACTGCGCATGTCTGGTTTTAGTAAAATACTGTGGAGCAGTCTACGCTTGGAATTGAAAGAGACAATGTCCATAACTTTTAGCTTATAAACGCAAAATAATTGCGTTGATAAACATAATACACCAACCATTATTGAATATTTACTGAAAAAAATAATAAGGAAAAGACTGTCGGAATTTAATACTGGTACACAACAAATTACCGATTATGGGATTGAACTCACACTAAAATGACACTCGCATGTCAACAGTCGAGTATGCTACCAACTGAGCTAAGCTGACAGATGAATTATGCCTTACTATTTAGAGTACTAATGTCGTAATAATTTCGGTGGAATATATATTTTCAAAACACACATGGCATGCGCCCATGATTGTCTTCGTTTCTTGATATAAAGCATGCCATTTCATGTATTTCTTTCAATTTATTGTGCAATCCACAGCAATAACACACGAAGACTTTATCTTTATTCAGATAAGAGATTTAATGAGATTGGCTCATCTTCTATTGTCAAGAATAGTTTGCATAATTTCAGGGCTTTTTTTAACCTATTTAACAGGGGCCGAAATTCGGCCTCTTCCCAATTGCAAAAACCTCTATTTTTTCCCAATTTTGGGGTAAAAAATTCCCAATTTAAAAAAAAAAAAAAAAAGTTTGGTAATTAAGAGACATACTTAATATAGTTTGTATGTTAAAATAACTCAGTTCTAAAACCTAATCAATATTTTACCTAAAACTACATTTTAATGAAATTTCCCCTTAAAAAAACATTTCCCAAAACAACGAAAATCACGCTACATTTCCCCCAATTTGGACAGTCTCGCGCTTCTTTTTCCCAAATTCAGCAGGCCTAGGCCTTTTCCCAATTTTCTTGAAAAAAGCCCTGAATTTAATACTTGAGATATAAAAATATTATTATAACATTGTTAATAGATTAATAAAAAATATATAATTATACACACCTCTGAGAAAGGGTTGATATTTGTCTTCAGAAAGTTTTCGATGAATGTCGAATTGATAGCTACACTTAAGAGCCCAGTGCAGTCTGTTTCTGCAGCCGTACTGATTGCAGCCATGTCTGTACTTGGAGACATAAAGCACTTGGCTATTTGCCAATGGTTTGTTTTCCACCGACTTAGTTCGGTGTTCTTCCATGATGGACCTTTGAATCGATGTGAATCCACTATTCTATCGTAAATAGCACCACAGACGCCATTGGGACATATTCTTCTTCCTCTCGGATTGTTACAGGGACATTTTTTCTTGTACTGATCTGTTCTTGGACATGCTGCCTTGGAATGTGGTAGAAGGTTTTGTAATGTACATACATTACACTGGACACTAGTACTGGGTATACCTGTCAGGATGGAAGCATGAAACGTGTTCGCCGTATTATCAACGAAGGGTTCCAATCCCTCTTTGACATACTTGAGTCCAAGACCAGCTCGAACCCAGTTCCTGAAGCCCGAGTCTTGGAGTTCCTGCCGATGATTCATGGTAGTAGTAAAATATGCCCACTCCAGAAGTTACTTCCAGTCATCATGTGTGTCCCTGTAAGCAAACAATACTGAAGACTTTAGCATTATCCACTTGAGCAAATGAAGGCCATAATTATCGTCTTAACGAGGCAAAATATAGCGTTTTTAAGTAAATCAAGGGCCACAAACCCACTGTTACTGGTTCGATCTGGCTGGTGTTCAAACTTGTCCAAGCTTTCATTGATTATAACAATCTGATAAAGTTTAGTAAAGATCGGAAAGAAAAATGAAGGCCCTATCGTCTTGAGGCAAACAATAGCATTTTTAACTAAATCAAGGGCCATAACTCTGCTGTTACTGGTCCAATCTGGCTGTTTTTTAATGTATCCAAGCTGTCATTGACATTAACAATCTGGTAAAGCTTTGTAAAGATCGCATGAAGAATAAAAGCCCTATCGTCTTAACAAGCCGAAATATAGCATTTTAACTGAATCAAAGGCCATAACTCCGCTGTTACTGGTCCGATCTAGATAGTTTTCAAACTTCTCTAAGCTTTCATTGATATGAACAATCTGGTTTTATCTTAACGAGAAAAAAGTTGACCTTAAGGTAATTTTGAAGGATGAGCCTCCCAGATAATATCGGCCACCAAATTCCAATTTGCTGGTAGCAAATATCGTCATCGCGGCACAAGAGATCGCGATGTCTTCTCTCTTTTTTACTTTGTTTTTGAAACGGGGGAAAAAAGGTTAGGCCACAGTTTCTTTTTTCTTGGTTTACAGATTTTTTCTTTTTTTTTTAAGGCTCGGTCGGAAGGGGAAAAAAAAAATGTGTTTCTAAGTACAAATTTCAAACATGGTGACCATGTTTCTCATATAAAACCTTAAGTTTATACAACACAACATGTATTTAAATCGTTGAATATTCTTTTAATATTCAGTGCTCAAAGAAAATTATTTTTAGAGACAGGCCTAGGGCTTGTTGCTTCTGAAAATGGACAGGCCCTGATTTAAAATGCAAAGGTCCAATATTTTTTCTTAGTGGAAATGTGTCTTTATTCGCTTTTAGAGCACACATTTGTATGTATTACTCAAACTCAGAACCTCCCCTGACTATATTTTTCTTTTTGTTACCACTTTATGCTCCCTAGTCAGCAGACTTATCACTTCTTTAGAATAGAATATATATTACATTGAAATTTACAACCGATGCAAAGGAGAGTACTAGCACTTTTGCCAAACTATAATAATCAGAGCCGACTTGGTGAAACTGGAGCCGAACTTGGAGCCAAATTTTTAATCGGGTTTTATTATACTATCAGGGCCTCCTCTGGCTATATTTTTCATTTTGACACCACTTTCTCCAAGTTAAAGAATTAGGAGCTTAGAGTTAAATTCATTTAAAAGTAGAATTCCAGGAACTCCTTACACATGATAAAAGAAAGAATGATGAATAGAAATGTTTTACTATACAATTAAAAAAAAAATCAAAAAAAATCCGAAATTATGTACCATCCGAACTACTATGACACCGCACTTTTACGGCCCGAAAATTTCACAAACATTCAATCGAAATACCATCAATTAGGAACTTTTTTCATACATTAATGTGTTTTGAATGCCAAAAATGGTATTTCTTATCAAAGAGGAAAGAAAACACAACCCTAATAGCAGGATAATGTAGTTTTACGTCAGAAATTGTCGATCTCAAAGTTGTGACAAACTGCCGACTCGACGCCAGGCAAAATATTCAAACCTCTTACTGTTTCAATTTGTGTATAACACATTTTAATTACTGCAAGTGTTTTCATAGTTCCGAATACACATGGGAGTATTTTGTCTTGAGGATCTTGATACACAAACTCAATTTTTATTTTTTATTTTATTCATCTGGCGTTGAAAATCGGCCGGCGGTGAAAAAACCCACAGATGTTCAATTTTTTAATTTTTTTTCCAATTTCTCGAAAATTGAGGTCGGCGGATCCGTAAACCAAGAGGAAAAAAAAATGTCGCCTTAGGATGGGATCAAAATATAGGGTCGGTCAGGAACCTGAAACACGTTTATTTTTCTTGGCCTAAGCGTCAATAAGTTGCTGAACAATTGTCACGTCTCAAATCACTATATGTATCTAGCTATAGAAGCGAGAAAATGGTATAGTCGGGTTTTTCTTTCACAGAAGAGCTGACTTGAGTGAAAGACTTCCTTATACATGTAATGGAACCCAGCAGTTGAATTATGTATTTATAAATATCAACTTTTAATTCCGTTTGTGTAAGACTTTAATCTAAATGTTAGTCAAGGTCAGTTAGTTTTTGTTTGTTTTTTGTACCGACAGCCTTTTTACCTGCAATAATAGAGGCCGATCTTCGGCTACTTCACAACTGAAACAAGAGGCCCAAGAGGGCCTGTGGACGCTCTACTGGCTCTAACATCAATGAAGCGAGAGACTGCCATTTATGTGTTTTGGAAAGTTTTGGACAAAATACAGCTTTTCAACTAAATCAAGGGCCATAACTAAAGAATCTGGTAAAGTTTGGCAAAGATCAGATGCAAAATGAAGGCCCTATCGTAAGACAAGGCAAATTATAGCATTTTTAACAAAATCAAGGGCCATAACTCCGCTGTTACTGGTCCGATCTGTCTGGTTTTTGAACTTGACTGAGCTTTTATTGACATTAACAATCTTGATAAAGTTTGGTAAAGATCGGATAAAAAATAGTCTTAACGACGCAAAATATAGCATTTTGAACTAAATCAATGGCCATAACTCCGCTGTTACTGGTCCGATATGAATGGTTTTAGAACTTGTCCGAGCTTTCACTGATATTAACAATCTGATAAAGTTTGGTAAAGATCGGATGAACAATGAAGCCCCTATCGTCTTAACGAGGCAAAATATAGCATTTTTAACTAAATCAAGGGCAATAACTCCGCTGTTAATGGTCCGATCTAGCTGGTTTTCGAACTTGTCTTAGCTTTTATTGATATTAACAATCTGTGCAAGTTTGGTAAAAAGATCAAATAATAAATGAAGGTGCTAGAGTGTTCACAAAGGCAGAAAATAGTGTTGTGCTTAGACTTGCACGTTAAAATGGGGTTATCTAAAATAGATAAAAAGAAGATATAGATCCTTCCAGTTCAATCACACTTTATTTCTCAAAGAACAGTCTACAAGTTGTGTTTTATTATAAGATGGTAATATATGATATTTAAAAACAAACAAATAATGGATCAACTATCGTTACAGTATAATTCTTAAATACAAGAATTATACGCCTTATATACTGCAAAACAATTGTGATAAGTCATCTGTTGTGAAACTTTAAACATCATTATCAATTATACAGAGATTCAATTTCTAATTGTCATCCATAATTAATATCATTTATTTTCGAACCTTTACAACTCAACATCATTGTAATTAAACTAAAGTGTATCTGCTAAATCTTTAGACTATATATATTTTTAGCCAGTTATTTTAATTTACATTAGAACAACATTTTATATATTAATAAACCATAAGTAGAAATAAGCCGAAAGTATAACTGACCATAGCTTATGCAGAATTAGGGACAACCCGGACCATGGGACATCCCGGACCAGACAACCCGGACCACATTTAGGACGACCCGGACCATGGTTTAGGACGACCTGGACCACACTTTAAAACAACTGGGACCAAGTCTATAATAAATATAAATGAGTATAAACATGTATGTGAGTTATTTAGAATGAATATTTAAATGATATTTTGAGGAAATAAACTTAAATTGAGTCAACAATAGCTATATGACAATAATTAATGTATGTTTTGCATTACCTCAAGTATATAAATAATATCCGTTTTTCGAATTTAACATAATAATAAAACATAATCTTAGTCCAGCTCCCATAAAAGTAGATAGTGTTATGATATAAAAGGTATCAGTCTGCACTCAGATACATAGATAATTACCCACACAAATTAAAGTATGCCACTGAAAAGGGTTCACTCAAGAATAATTGGCAATCAGAATGCAATCGCAATTGCAGTCAGCTTTAACACTGCCCCAGTGAAAATGAGACTGAGATTTCACTGAGATTTTCACTGAGATTTCAGTGAAATTCACTGAAATGTCCATATTTCAGTGAGATTTTGGTGTTTCACCAAATTTCAGTGAGATTTCAGTGAGATTTTGAAAAAAAATATGTACATCTCAGTGATATTTTCTGACTGAAATTTCAGTGAGATTTCAGTGAGATTTTGAAGAAATAAATTGTACATCTGTGAAATTTCAGTCAGAAAATATCACTGACATGTCCATTTTTTTTTTTTAAAAATGTCTGATTTTAATTTCAGTGGAATTTTCCTGAAAACTTAAATTACAGAGAAATTTACAGAGATAAATTGTATTACCTCTAAATCGATGCAATTTGGACTACTCTTGTCATTTGGGAATGTATTTTACAAATAGCATTAGAACAATAATGTTAATGTACATGTATATATGATACATAGGTATAAACAGTTGCAAAAGTTCCATGGAATAAACAATTTAATTTTGATTTGACATAATTTTATTTTTTTTCATTTTTAGCTCGACTGATCAGAGATCAGGAGAGCTTATGCCGTGGTGTGGCGTCCGTCGTCCGTCCGCCTGTAAACTTTTTTTTGTAGCGACTACTCCTCTGAAACTACTGAATGGATTTTCATGAAACTTTACAGAAATGTTGCCCATGAAGTCTACTTGATCCTAGCAAACATTCATGTTGATGTGAAATCCAAGATGGCCGCCAAATCTAAAAATAGGTTTTTAAAAAACAAGTTTGTAGCGACTACTTCTTGAAAACTATAAGTGATATTGATATGGGACTTTTTCTAAAATGATCAGCATGACATGATGCTGGTCCTTGTCGAAAATCGTTTTGATTCGACGTTAAACATGGCTGCCAGTGGCCATCTTTGTTTAGATAGAGTTATATAATGAAAACTTGCAGCGACTACTCCTCTGAAACTACTTGGCAGATTTTCATGAAACTTCACAGGAATGTTGCTCTTGATGTCTAATTGATCCTAGCAAAATTTCAGGTCGGCCGATGCATACAGTTTCAGATAAATTGACCTAAAGCGCAAAACTGACTAGTTCCCAGTTCCATCCCCCCCCCCCCCCCCCACCCCCACCACCCCCGCACAAAAAAACTCTGGATTGGCTCATCTTGTTTAAATGAACCAACTCGCTGAGACCGGACTCTAGAATTGCTATTTACAATCCGTCGTCTCGATATGGTGAACATTAAATTTTGTGCCAAGTTATTTCAAATCCCTCAAGCGGTTCAAGAGATATGGAGAGGACACTACTTGAGACGGACAGACAGACAGACAGACAGACATCCATCCAAGCTAAAAACAATATGTGGGGAAGACATAATAAGTCATATAGATCATTAAAATATCAGAAACATCAACACACATATCAAACTTGCCATCTCTTTTCAACCGCGTTTTAACCGGGAAGTAACCGGGAAATCGAGAATCGACCGGGGAATAGTTATCACCTACGGGACGTCACAGTTTAGAAAAGGCGGTTTGGCTGGCGACTGGCGCGTTTGAAACAAGCAGAAGTTAAAACATCAACAACATCGTAAGTATTTTCGAGTGTACACGAAACATATGTCATGCGTAATGAACAATGTAATAAGTAAATATATTCTTTCGCGAAACAGGAACTCGATCCCTTTTTAAATGGAGGAATTTGTATGCTGAAAACGATGTCATCAGTTTCACGAATGCACGGCGATCATATATGCGGACATTTAAGCTTTAGAAAACAGCTCATTACAATAAATTACATGCATACTGTTATGATTTAAACAATTTGGTTTCTAAACATAACATCTAGAGGTTTTAGAACGGCGACTTTAGTTGCTTTGGAAAAGCAGACGGCGGTTACCGGCCGCCTATTTCCGGTCAAAACAAGATTCTTAACGACATATTTTGTAAAACAAAGAAGTATTGACTATTCTGAATGTGATACTAGTTTCTGAACAAAGAAATGTATCCATGTTTTAATCAGGATTTCATGTATCCGTATATAGTCATGTTTTAAATCAGGATTTTCAAGAAAATGATTTGTACACTAGGTTTATCAATTCTACACCCCTAAAAGTAAAGTATGTATATTTTGCTGATGATTCCTTTCCTTCCCCCCCACAAACACACACACCCCCCACCCTTCCACCCCTACAGTAAAGTACATATGTATATGCGGCCAGTCTTTTAAAAGTTAATGTCAACATTTCTTATTTTGTTGCATTTATATTTCTATAGGCTGGAAAAGCTGACAAGAATGAAGAGGCAGAAAGATAAAGCCCATGGACGAGAATACTACACGGGTCTTTGTACGTTCTACCTGATAAAATATGAAGGTATAACTGTTTTGTAAAAAAATTGATATTGGTTAACAAAAAAAAATGTTTGCTGTTAGAAGAATCAATATGCTGAAGCTTGTACTAATTAACCAAGATTATTAATATATATAGTTCAAACAAAAACACTGCAGCCTTCAAAAACTGTATTTGTTGAAAGGGGGAAAGCACATAAAAACTTGATGGCTAAATGGCCCTGAAGTCACAACCTTATGGTATCATATTATTGTAGACACTTGCAGCAGTCACACCACATTTTGATAAAAGCGCTCTCTAGCTGGTAATCTCAGAAAAAACTTTTTATTAAATGTTTAATTAAAAACAACGAACTATTTAAGACAGCAGATCGTACTTGAAAAAAAAACACATGTGTTTTAAATGTTTTATGATAAATTGACCTAAAGCGCAAAAAATGACTAGTTCCCAGTTCCACCCCCCCCCCCCCCCCCCCCCCCACCACCCCCGCACAAAAAAACTCTGGATTGGCTCATCTTGTTTAAATGAACCAACTCGCTGAGACACGGACTCTAGAATTGCTATTTCTAGAAAACCCACATGTGTTTTAAATGTTTTATGATAATCTATTTTCAGATTTCGGTTTCTTGGAGAGGCCAAAAATGAATAGAATTGGGTTTTAAGTGCACCAAGACATGAAAGGTTATATGGCGCCTAACAGGAATGAACAGCCAAGCTTATCCTCCATGTACATCAAGATAAAATAAGGAGAATGCGCCTAGAACCTTCTCAACTTGCAGAGTTGCTGCAAATTCTATTGTAGACACTATTTACGCTGGAGCCACGTTTATTGTTTTTCTGCACTGCTCTAGTGATTTGAGCAAGATGGCACCTAAAACAATGCAGGGGTCATGATGAAGACCTTTCATGAGCATGAACATAAAATGAACATGAATTTGGGGAGTTCTACCACTCTGCCAACCCATCCAACAGGATCTGCAGTGGCGCTATTCTTTGCCCCAGAACCGCACGGGGGTCAAAAATGATGTAGGCGCAGAAGAGGGATGAGCTTTTGCGTGCATATGTCAAAGTACCTCGGGTGGAAAAAAACAAAGATTGTTTGGTGATGCCGCTGTACAGCCATGGGACTGCTGTTTTTACATTGTGTCAAAATATGTTAAGATTGTAGAAGCACCTTATAAAAAAAAAAGAGAATTGACAGACTACCTGAACAATGAAGAATCACAATGAATGGTCTTGGGTGAACTGATAATCAAAAAAGTAGTCCTGGACTGGTAAATGGATCATTGAAGCAGCTAATGCCTGAACTTCACTACACTATTTTATATAATTTATTATATGCCTTCTTCGATGCTTAAGAAGGCAATTATTTATTTTTTGAATTTATTGTTTGCAGATGTGCATAATTTAATTGGAAGAATTTTAAGATATATTTATATACATTATGAAATATAATTTTTTGTTTTATTGTGTTGTAATGATTGATTGATTGAATGTTGTTAACGGCTCATCAACACAGTACAGGTTATTTAGAGCCGCCCCAGAGAGAGGGGAAGGATACATAGGAATCCGGGAACCTGCCCTACTCTTATTATCGAATAGATTCCTATGGTTCTTTAACGTGCTCGGTTGATAGACTGATACACGGGACCCACCCAGTTTACGTCCCCATCCGACGGATGATTTATGTGTTATAAACTCCAGTATGTGTTATAAACTCCAGTTACTTTCTTGTCTTTTAGTAGTTACAAGTACACATGCCCTTATAAGAATTTGTTTTTTATAGTCTCGGTGTAAAAGTCCAGTAGTATGCACTTTTGCATGCAATTTGTTTGCGCACATAAGGCCAATTAAAACTCTGTGGTTCCGGTTATATTGGGGGAAACCTTTTTTTGGTGACAGATTTTTAAACCAGTAAAAAAAGCCTAGACTGGAAGTTCGTCTGTTTCATGTTACCTTGTAACTTCCTCCATCATGTTAGCCAGTGTTCATAAATATCCCTAATTTCCTAATGCCATAACATTTTTCGATACGGATTCCTAAGATTAAAATCCAGGAGGCCGCCATCTTGCTAACCGAAAGCGCCACTTTCTGAGTTGCGAAGATTTGCCTCGTGTACTTCCGTATTTTTTCTCGGAAAAACAAGGATTTTTTTTAGAATTGGTGAAAATTTTCCAAAATCTAGGGTCGGTCGGGTAAATGGCACCACACATTGTTTTAATTGGCCTAATGTATAGGAAACAAGTAAGTGACCTTGTTCAGTGTAGATTTGTTGATTTGAAACTGTGTCAGTTTTAATGGTGGTGTGGAAGACCTCAGAAATCTTTAATGTATTGTCTAGACGATAATCCATTTGCTAGGAACCCATGTATGTGCCCCCAGCTGGGATTTGAACGAAGAGGTTGGTGATCTTGAAATAAATGGTAATGCAGGACTGACAAATAGTATGAGATCATTAAATATTTTTTACCTCCATGTATCGTTTGCCGTCTTCTTTTTATTACTGTATATGCAGGCCATATTCGCGTATAAAAGGGGCGTTTGTGTTTTAACGTCAAACTCGCCAGCCATTTCGTATGTTTTCAGAGAGTAAAATACACCAGAGTGCTCATGTTGCTCACATCGCTTACGTGCATTTTAACATGCAGAGTAGGTAGTTCTCACACCGCTAACATTGCTCATATAGCTCACGTAAGCTCTACCTAATTTGCATGTTAAAATGGACGTGAGCATTTATGACCAGGTTAGATCTTGTGTGAGTAGCTCATGTGCACCATGTTGGCAAGTTTTGGTATGGGAGTCTACTATAATTTTCCTTTTTTTCTTCGCTTTTGATCTATTCCGGGGTTTACTGGTTTTTCCTAGAGAACACTTTCCGGGGTTTCCATGGTTTTCGTGGTAAATTTTGGAGTATGAGCCTGGCATGTTCATGCCTGTTAGGCGCCATATAACCTTTCATGTGTTGGTGCGCATTAAAACCCAATACAATTCTTTTCAGGGAAAACATTTTTTAGTTTTTTAATATTTTCAGATTACCCTAGCAGCAAATAATTTTTCTGCGGACAAAATCCGTGTAAATCCAACTATTCCATGGAACATAATTATTTCTGAGGAATTTTCATTGAAGCCTGCAAAATTCCGTGGAAATCTACAGAAACATTAAAGATTCCGCCGAATCTTCAAAGTTTCCATGGATTTTTGCTGAATCTTCAAAGTTTCCATGGATTTCCGCGGAATCTTTGTTTTTATTGCTGTAATCTTTTTTTTTGGTACTATTTCCTAGTGATTGGGAGGACGGAAAATAATTCCGAGTGGAATTCCGCGAATTTTACAGTATTCCGTGGCATTTCTAGAGACGGGTATACCTCTGTTTAATAAAAACAAAAAAACATTGCAATAATCATGCCATTTTAATTGTGTTAAGCTCTTCAAGGTCGGATTGTTAAAAAACAGAAACAAACATGTTGTGATGTGTCACATTTTTGGACTTTCTGCTTAATCCAAATTGTGTCTTGATTTCATGTCTAATAAGGTTTCGGTAAAACAAAATCGGTGAAACTACTGCTAACATCACGCTTAAATGTACAAAATCGGTATTCCCATTAAAATGGTATTTCAGTGGTGTTCCTATATGAAGTATTAAAAACCATTGTTATTTCAATGGTTTTTCAATGGAGTATTAACACCCATTGTTTTGCCATTGTTATTCCATTTATATTAAAGGTCATTTGCATATTTAGACCATTGTTTTACCATTTTTCTGTGACATCATAGAAATGGTGCCTCATTTACATTTTTCGTCTCAAATCAATGGTGTTTCAATGGATTTTCGTCGTCTTCTCATTAATATTCATATTTATAACAAATCAATTGTATTTCAATGCAAAATCAATGGCTAGAAAATAAATGGACAATTAATGGAATTTCAATGGCTTGGTTTTCACGAAATCTTGTCAAGAATTTTTTGGTCAAGATTTCATAAAATTTCACTGTGATATCAATGAAATCTCAGTGATATTCACTGAATTTTTGGGTCAATATTTCATGAAATTTCACTGAGATATCAGTGAAATCTCACTGAAATCTTGGCAAAATATCAGTGAGATTTCACTGAAATCTTGGCAAAATATCAGTGAGATTTCAGTGATATTTCACTGATTTTTTTGGGCGAGATTTCATGAAATTTCAGTGAGATCTCAGTGATATTTCACTGAATTTTTTGGGCGAGATTTCATGAAATTTCATTGAGATATCAGACTGCCTACACCGACAGGTGAGGTTTACCGCACGAGCGACTGGATATCTTCTTCGGGTATGTCCGGACCACCTGGATAGCTCGTGGGGGATGGGGGGGGGGGGCGGGGGAGGGAAGGAGTATGCGGATTACCAAAGATCTACAAGCAGCCTCCTGGACGCGTGTGCTAAACGTTATGGTCCAGTGTAAAATATACTGTTAAGACTGTTGACCCAGAACTATCTAAAAATTCCATTCAGTTTGCACTCTTGTAATTTCGTTTCGACAAGGATGCACAATTAAATGTGTTTCTGTTTAGATTAATTTAGTGAATTACCATTTGTACTCTTGTACTTCGGTTTTGACAAGAGTGCATACATGGTTTTATTTTGCTTTATTTCAAGTTTCATAAACATCATATGGTTTCCATCATACTACTATATACTGTATATATCAATTTAGTAAAAATAAATGCTTTAAAAACAATAGTATGTGACTGACATGTGTAGTGCTTGTATGTGATTTTACCAATTAAACAGAAATTTAATTAATATGAATAAATGTTTTAAAAATAAAATTAAACATTATGTGACAATTGTAGTGCTTTATATGTATGTTTTACAATCAAACAGAAATTAAAATTATATAATTATGTGACAATTGTAGTGCTTTATATGTATGTTTTACAATCAAACAGAAATTAAAATTATATAATTATGTTAAAATAAAACATTATCTGATCTTTGAATTTCTTATAAATATTTATAAATATATTGATATTTTGCATGTGTACATTATATATATGTATAATTTGTGTTATTATGTTATTAAATTATGTTGAATATATGTGGGTTTTTTTGTTATTCTTTATTTTCATTTACAATGGCACCACGACTTCAATGTTCAGAAAGGCAATGCTTTTGTGGTAATTTATATACAAATAATAGCTGAAACAAATATATTAGTTTAAATATTTTTTTGAATAGCTTGTCTAATTGTTCAATTATATCTTTAATAAATTGCATGAATGCAATTAGCAATTAGACCGAGTAATATTTAAGGAATTTCACAGTTATTTTCACAGGAATTTAGACAGAATTTCATGAGTAAATATATAGAAACAGGCCAGTCCAACACCAAACGGAATATAAAGTTAAATACATGTATTATGTACAGTATGTTAGAGAGAAGTTATTTATAATAGTATTACATTCAGAAATATGAAAGGATTTACACTATTCTTCTTGAAAGGGACTTGTAACATTAATGTAAGTTTGTTGCATTTTTAAACAATGGCAGTTTAAGATATTTTTTTTAAGATATAACTCACATGGCCGTTTCAAATGCCTCTTAATATTAGATATTTAAGTAAACATGACTAGCATGCCTAGATAATTATTCCATGACGAGTTTAATACTATTGATATTAACATGCGAATACGGCACTGATTTCTTGTTAAAATTGAGACACAGACCGATCTGATAAACCATAAGTAGAAATAAGCCGAAAGTATAACTGACCATAGCTTATGCAGAATTAGGGACAACCCGGACCATGGGACATCCCGGACCAGACCACCCGGACCACATTTAGGACGACCCGGACCATGGTTTAGGACGACCTGGACCACACTTTAAAACAACTGGGACCAAGTCTATAATAAATATAAATGAGTATAAACCTATTACGGGGTGAATAAATGGATTACCATTCATTGGTAATCGAAATTAAAAAAAAAAAAAAAAATGAGTATAAACATGTATGTGAGTTATTTAGAATGAATATTTAAATGATATTTTGAGGAAATAAACTTAAATTGAGTCAACAATAGCTATATGACAATAATTAATGTATGTTTTGCATTACCTCAAGTATAAAAAGGTCAAGGTCGCTCATGGAGTAAGGTGCGGCTTCACTTCGCGTACTAAATTTTATTCCAGTGCGTGTTTAAAATAAGAAAAATTGTTGAAATTGTGGACTAGAGGTAGACATGATACATCAGTCTTTTATTTGGAATGGATTTAAGTAAAATTTAATAATTGGAAAAGGGAGTTATTCGTTGGACACATATGGATTATATCAATATGGATATTTAGATTCGCGCTGAAAAGCGTGCAACTCGTGAGTAAACCGTGAGTAAATAACATTCCTTATGCGCTGTGCACTGATAGGTATGTGTACATAAATAAACAAACAGTAGTAGTTGTAAACATCTTGTAAACAACTCGCGGTGATTGCAAACGTTGTACCCACGATATACAAATAAAAATAGAAATATGTCGCAAAAACCAACTAGAGATTCTAGCAGGAAAACGAGAACCAATAGTACCGGGATACCGGAAGATGCGGCGGAGAAGGCGAAGGAAGGTAAAAAAGAGTGATGTAGGTACTGGTATGTCTCAAAGTACAATTACAGAAATGTTTCAGGCAGAAAAAGAGAAAGCCGGTAATTTTGAAACTATGTTTAAGAGCCTAGAGGCAAAGATCAGTAAGGTGGCAACACAGGACTACATTGAGAACCAGTTCAAAAAAATGGTGTCAGAAGAGTTCTTAAGTAAAAAACTTGAAGCCTTAACAAGCAATTTAAGATCACATATAAAGGAAGAACTTAAAACTGTCTACATGAAAATAGGGCAACTCGAGAAACAGGCCATCCAGTCAGAAGAGGGAGCTGCAAAACTGCAAGATAGTGTCGTAGCGATGGAGATCGAACTAGCGAACAGTAAAAAGGAAAATGAAAAACTGAAGGAAAGTTTCAAAACTCTGGAGGATTCCATGAAAAGCTCCGCCTCCGTTAACAAAGTCTACGAGGTGGCCATAAATGATCTCGAGCAGTACACGCGTAGGAACAGTGTACGTATTTACGGCATAGATGATCGTGACAGAAACGAGTCCGCGTCGGAGACATCTGCAAAAGTGATTAACATTTTAAGGAACAAGCTAAACTTAAAACTTGGTGAAGAAGATATAGATATCGCGCATCGCCTCGGCCCGTTTAGAGCAGATGGAAATAGGCCCATTATTTGTAAGTTCATATCTCGGATGCACAAATACGAAGTGGTACGAGCGAGAAGGAAGTTAAAAGGATCGGGAATCGTTATTCGCGAAGACCTGACCATTAAAAATGCCAAACTCCTTGAAAAAACTTCAGAAAACAGCAATGTGAAATCCGTGTGGTCCATGATGGCAAGATTATCGCCCTTCTGAAGTCGGACAAAAAAGTTGTGATAAACCTCAAAACAGACTTAACCAAGCCTATTGGATAAAGTCTCGGTTTTTAAACTGAGCGTGGACTAGATTCTTGTACTGTTGCCATGTTATTTTTATATTTAAAATCTGGTAGATTTTGTTTATTAGTGTATGTGTGGGCAATTGTTTCTGTTTCCGTTAATTAATCCGATTCGCTTACTATGCTTTACGTCAATATCATTTGAACGTATTAATATGATAATCATTGTCAGCTTATAATTAATTAAAGCGTCCAATAGATATTTTTGATCACACATATATTCCAAACACAAACACGCTTCGTCGAGTTCTTTTCTATATTTTGACTACATGTTTCTGAACTTAGAGAATTGAACAAACACTGTTTTTAGTAATTGAAGGCTTCCGGTGGTATTCGGTAAAGTATTTTAATATATTTAGTTCGGTGAAAGTATTTTGGCAGGGCTGGGTGTGGATAATCTGTCTGCCTGGAAAATGTTCCTATGTTGTTAGTTATGTTCGACTAGACATATAATTCTAGATATAGACACTGCTTTTTTTGTTTGCATAAGTGTGTAAACCTTGTTCAGGAGAGAGTGTTGAGTTCACACAGATTATTGTATTGACAATAAACAATAGTTTTATGTACACACGGTACAGTGTGTGTATATTCAGTATTTGCCATGTCCAGCACAGTGTGTTGAAATTACACATATTTCATATTACATATTTATATACACACGCTGTTATTCATTAATTGGGGCAGAGTGTTGACAATACACAATAGTTTTATGTACACACTGTACAGTGTGTGTATATTCAGTATTTGCCATGTCCAGCACAATGTGTTGAAATTACACCTATATATTTCATATTACATATTTATATACACACCCTGTAATTCACTAATTCAGGGGCAGTGTGTTGAAGCTACACAGGTTATATTGTCTATTTATATACTCACCTGGGTAATTATTTTAAAATATTTTTCTTCATATTTAATCTATGAGTTTTAGTTGTTGATGTCCATATTTTACAGAAATGAAGTGTTTTGTACAACTGAAACAGAGGTTGGACGATAAGTTTGGTGGATAGTATTCAGATGGTTTGGTATTAGTATTGATCTGTACTAGGTTTGTCATTTTGTGACGTAAAATTGTAATATTCTAATCTCGATACAAAATACACAAAAAACAAACTCTCATTAAATGCCACGCTTAGTTTCTAGTGGTCAACGTTATCTCTTATGATGTGAGTGCAATTCAAAATACAGTGCACCTTTTTGCCGATTGATTTATTATTAATGTTATATTTGTTGTACCTATTTCGGTGTTACACATAATTTGTATACATATGGTTTAGTGTGTAAGTGTATGCCATATTTGAGACAGTGTGTCGAAATCAAACAGATTTATATAACATACTCATATATACTCACCTGTGAAATTAATTGTGATGAATTGATTTATATATAATTAATACATAAGCTCATAGCTATGAATCGGCTGATGTGGAAATATATCTCTCGGCATATTTTTGGATTAAAACTTATTAATATAGTATACAATAATTATATCCTTTAAATATTTAATCTATGAGTTGTAGTTGTTTATGTCCATATTTTACAGGCATACAGTGCACTGTACAAGTGAAACAGATGTCCAGAGGATATTTTTTGTGGATAGTTTTCAGATGGTTTCAGAATAATGTATTAGGTTTGTGTTATAATAGGTTTACCACTATTGATGTGTTTTTTTGTGACAATAATTGGTTGAGTTAAAAAATATTGGTAATATAATCTAAAATAACATATATATATATGCCAAAGTATACAACAAAGCTATCAACCATTATGAAATCCAAGAAGCTGTATACTAGGATTGTCCATTTGTTCCTTTACCTGTACAGATTGTTGATATAAATATTGAAATTTAAATGAGATGATTTCTGATGTTTGATGGATAACTCCTTTTTTTCCATTGTATGTAGGTATATTTATTATTCCTCCTCTTTGCATGTATTTTATTGTTTTTTCTGACACTTCAGTGGGACCAGGCCATCGGGAAAAAAGTTTTAGTATTTTTCAATTGTCATTGTTCTATTTTTCTATCAATATGTGTTGCACAGGATATATTGTTGAGTCTACCAGACAGCCAAGCATTGTAAAAAGAACATTCTTCTTAAATTATGTCTGAAAAGGTAACATTTATGTCAATGAATGTCCAAGGTCTCGGTGATAGAAACAAACGTAAAGATGTCTTTCATTTTTTAAAACAAAAGTCCTTTTCAGTTTATTTCCTACAGGATACACATTTTGTACTTAAAGATGAACAATATATACGTGCAGAATGGGGATATGAATGTTTTTTTAATAACTTCAATAGTCAATCGAGAGGGGTAGCAATTTCATTTAATAACAATTTTGAATTTAATTTACATAAACAGGAAGGGGATGCAGATGGTAACAAGCTTATTTTAGATGTTACAATTAATGCGAAAAGAATGACTTTAATAAATATTTATGGTCCAAATAAAGATACACCAGATTTTTATATAAATATTAAGGAAGATATCGATAGATATGGAAATGAAACTGTTCTAGCAGGAGATTTTAATCTGGTTTTACATCCTCAAGTCGATACTCATAATTATGTTAACATAAATAATCCAAAAGCCAGAGAAAGTGTTAAAACCCTTATTGACGACTGTACCTTGATTGATTGCTGGAGAGAATTAAACTTTGATAAAAAGGGTTTCACATGGAGACGTCCTAATACAAATAAAATGGCTAGACTAGATTTCTTTTTAATATCTGAACATTTATTTACTGACATTGAAGATAGTACCATTTTACCTGGGTATCGAACCGATCATTCAATAATTACTACATCTGTATTTGGAAAGTTCAAAAAGGGGAGATCTTACTGGAAATTTAACAACTCTCTCCTTAAAGACAATACTTATGTTGATGAAATTAAAAAAGTAATCCAAAATACAAAAAATCAATACGCAACAAATAATCAAAATATAAATTTACAAATTAAAGACATACCTTGTCAAGATTTAATATTGGACATTGATGATCAGCTCTTTCTTGAAACATTATTGATGGAGATTAGAGGAAAAACAATATCCTACTCATCATTTCTTAAAAAAAAAGAAGATAAAACTGAAGCAAAACTACTACAAGAAATAGAGATACTAGAAAAATGTTTAGATATTGATTTAATAAGCTTAGAAAGCAAAAGAAAAAGTTTGTTTGAATTGCGACAAAAAAAAATGGATGGATCACAAGCCAAATGGTTAGATGAAGGAGAGAAAGTAACTAAATATTTTTGTAATTTAGAAAACAGGAATTTTGTAAGTAAATGTATACCATCCCTAATTTCAAATGAAGGAAATATTTTAAAAGATCAAGATTCAATTTTAAAAGAAACCAGAAACTTTTATTATTCCTTGTATTCACACAAACCAGTAAAAAATATAAATTTAAATGAATTGTTTATAGATTTTCCTATACACAAGCTAACTAGAGAGCAACAACAAAATTTAGAAGGCCCAATAGAATTACATGAACTATTATTTTGTTTAAAAAAGGCAAAAAATCTTAAGAGCCCTGGCTCTAGTGGTTACACCATGGAATTTTATAAATTTTTCTGGATAGATATAGGAATTTTCCTCTTGAGATCCATTAACCATGGTTTTTTGAAAGGTGAATTATCAATCACACAAAAGGAGGGAATTATAACATGTATACCAAAGACAAACAAAGATAGACATTATTTAAAAAACTGGAGACCAATATCTTTATTAAATTGTTCGTATAAATTAGTATCAGCATGCATTGCACAGCGTTTAAAACAAGTACTTCCCTTTCTTATAAATGATGACCAGACTGGCTTTCTGGCAGGGAGATATATAGGTGAAAATACTCGTACCATTTATGATTTGTTTTATTATACCGAGAAGAATGATATACCAGGATTATTACTTATTGTAGATTTTGAAAATGCCTTTGATACTCTTTCCTGGTCTTTTATTGAGGAGGTTTTAACCTTTTTTCAGTTAGGACAAGGTATAAGAAAGTGGATAAAAGTCTTTTACACAAACATTAAATCTTGCATTTTAGTTAACGGCCATCTGTCAGAGTGGTTTTTTATTCACCGAGGCTGCCGACAGGGAGATCCGCTCTCCCCATACATTTTTATTCTGTGTGTCGAAATATTGGCTGTACTGGTCCGGACTAATAAAGATATTAAAGGAGTTAAAGTAGGAGATACTGAATATTTAATTTCTCAATATGCCGATGACACCTCTCTTATATTAGACGGCACCGAAAAATCCCTTAAACATGCTTTAATTGTTTTAAAATTCTATGGAGATATTTCAGGTCTTAATGTTAATGTTGATAAAACCAGAGTTATATGGTTTGGGAAAAACAAAGGTTCAAATATAAAATTATGCACAAATACAGATCTTAACTGGAATCAGGGTGAATTTTTGATCTTAGGAATAACAATGTCAACAAATTTATGGAATGTGATTGCCTTAAATTATGATAGGAAAATAAACGAAATTAAATCATTACTAATGTCCTGGTCAAAAAGAATCCTCACACCTTTTGGAAAAATCACTGTTATAAAAAGCTTAGCTCTACCAAAGTTAAATCATTTATTTTCATCATTACCTAATCCACCTGAGGAACAGGTCACACTGTTGCAAAAAATGTGTTTTAATTTCCTCAACATTAAGAGATCTGTTGTAACTCAGGACTATGATTATGGTGGACTTAGAATGATCAATATTAAACAGTTCATATATTCTCTGAAATTAACATGGATTAGAAGACTTTTGATTGGAAACAAAAAATGTATGGAAATCCATAAACATATGTACCCGTTCACCACCAATATGCTATTTTTCGGTAATGATTATGTCAAGAAAAACGTGCAAGAAATAGGCAATCCGTTCTGGAAGGATGTTTACACAAGTCTTAACATCTTACTAGATGTTAATCAAAGGACTGAAGGTCCTGAAAGGCGGTAGCAAGCATGTGGATAAAGAAATATAATTATATAATGATTAATGAATGCTGATCACGTGCTTGAGATAAGGTAATGACTCAACAAAAGGAATATAATACTCTCATTAGACGTCTTCCTATGAAAATTAATTTAATTCCATCAAGTGCTTCCTGAGAAATTGGGTGGACATGTATTTGAGTATATTAGACTATATGCATTATAAGAAAAGGGGTCATAACTGTGTTAAAAAACATTCAAATGGAATTTCTTTACATCATGCACATCTTCTCTTGGTATACAAGCTTCCTATAAAATTCTATTAAATTCCATCAAGCAGTTGCAGAGAAATTGGCCGGACAAGAATGTTGCTAATAAGACTGAGAAATGGGGCCACAACTCTGTAAAACAAGAGTGCCATGATGGCCCTGGATCGCTCACCCGAGTTGCATAGAAATATGTGAAACCCCGTAATTTATGTTTGAAATGAAGGGAAGTAATCTGTCAAAAATTCAGTGCAGAATAATCATCCATCCATGAAGTAGTTACTGAAATACATCATTATTAACTAACAAAAAGATTTTAAAAGATTTACTATATATATACATATATATGGAGAAATGAGCCACGCCTACTGGTGGCCAAGTTTTTTGATGAATCAAGACAAAAAATTCCATTTTGTAAGTCACCTTACAACTATTTCTGTTAAATTATTTTTTAATCCGGCAAGCGGTTGTTTTTTTATGAATTTTTCCCAATCGGTTGGCATGGCAACCACAATCGGTTGGCATGGCAACCAGAGTTCTGCATGGATTTCAATTCTTTTAGCTATTTTCTGAAAGGACCAACCAAGGAACATTGCTACAAATTTATAATGAAATCCAACCAGTAATTTGGAAATCTTATATAACCAAGTTTCATCTATCTGTATACCTTCATTTCTGAACAGCAAACTGTTAGCAACCAACCATTTCACGGCTGACAATATCTTTTCTGGTCTTATTTGTTGAAACAGTACATAATTTTTCAAACTCAAACTCCTTTTTAACTTCAATGGTATTGTTTCACACATATTCATATCTCTCGGGAGCATTCTAACTGTATTATTAACATCTGATGGAACATTTATAACATTTCCTGTAATACCATGTTGACCACCTCGAGGTAATTCTCTGAGTTGCATGAATGGTATACGAGGCGCAGTTAATCTTTCTTCTAAATCTGTAAGATCTGCCAATTCAGCAGGAATGTCAGATAATTTGAGATTGTTACCAATAGAACATGGTGGTACTTTACCTTTCTTAAGGTAGGCATGACAAGTCGATACCATTTACACTTTTTGTACCAGTCACACATACTTGTTTTGTCAAATAACCTTCTTTGTAATGGATAACCGAGTGCTTGAAAAATAACTGAGAACAGCTAGTGCAAATGTACTCTGGTCCATTCTTAACTAAATTATGGAAATTTGACACAATATCACAACACGATTTATTATTTATAGTGGAACTGGAGCTCACTGATTTTGTTAGCTTGTTCTTTTTGTTTCCAGCACTATCTGCATTTCTTGAACTATTGCTGCAAAGCTTTCTTTTCCTGTTATTATCTGCTAAACGAACATCTTTGTTTTTATTTTTGCCTATAGAAGTAGGTAGTGGATCAAGAAATGGTAAATCAATCAATATAAAAGGTCTTTGTTCATGGGAGACATTAGCAGTATGTGAATGGAGGTCAACTACCGGTACACATGACTTTTGCACAATAGGTAACGTTGCTGTACAGTTCACATTATTTAAAGATTTTAGTACTGTATTCGGAACAATAACAATTGGTTTGAATGATTTGTGATTAGACTTGTATTGCAAGAAGCTTCTTTCTGTAATGGGTTTCAATGTAAAAATGTGCAAATCATACTGAATGTTCAAAGATATTGGGTTCGAGTCCATCGATGTTATCAGATTTCTTAAATAATTGCAGAGAAGTAACAAATTGGAATGTCCAAGAACGATACTTCGTCCATCAGCAACACACATTCCATTGATATCTCTTGAATGGGAATCAAAGACAACAAATGTATCTTCTTGCATGAGAATAGCTGATGCACTTCCTTTGCAAACAAAAATTGCATGCTTCTCTAATGATAAACCAACAGTCAATGCATTTTCTAAACTCAAAAGAGGATAATCTCCCATGAATCCTTTCAATATACTACCACTATACGTTTTCTTTAATTTTAATGAAAATGAAGCTCCCTGGAATTGTATGACTGATGGAAGTTCAGTAGGATGCAAATATGTGTAAGTTATGGAAGAGTTTTTTAAGATTTCACGATATATGTAATCACCAACACGAAGGACTGAATCAAGATCTTCAGATTTCCAATTTGATGGTTTTATTGCTATTTGGAGGAAAAATGCAATACAGCAAGGTAAACATTGCCTACCACAGGACTCGGGACTGAAAATTGAGTGACCTTGATGAAAGTTACCTCGGCATGGCAAATTTTCCAAAAATGTGACGGGTCCAGGATTTTTTTCAATATCACCAGACAATATTAACGTTGCTAAATATAAAAATGCTGCAATGCTTTCAGAAGTGAAACTGTAACATAACTCCTGTGCTTGTCCATACCATTTACCAGACTTGCCACCATGAAAGCCACCAAATTTTATGCGCCACTGCTGCAGTGCGATGCCCATTGTAGTCAATATATTTTGTGAATACAAACAAAACAAAAAATGTGTTTCTTGTAAAACAAAGTTGAGAATGTGATTGTTGTGGAGAGTATCACTGTATTATATGGTCTATGCAAAACTCAGCACCTCGGCTACGACAGTCGTTTTTCAATGATGGAAGAAAACGATCCTGGTAATACTCTTGTTTTAAAGTTCATGTAAATGTCATATTCCTGTTAAATAAATATTTCAGATTCCAAGTCAAGTATTTATTTCAAGCTCCCGATAAATAAATCAATTCATATTCCAAGTGTCATGGTGTGTTTTCAAGCTCCCGATAAATAAACAATCCATGAATTAATTTCAAATTTCTGAGCAAGTTTAAATCATTAATCTCATTTAATTAAAAAAACTATGCTTTAATAGAATTCTACTTGTTCCAAGTTATTGGATTGATTATCGAGTTTGTTTACGATACTGCACAAAAATTATGCAGCTGCCGAGTAGTAGACCACTTGATTGCCAGTACTGTCCTTTCAATATAGGCCTAGTTGTGATAATGATGGAGATATTTCGGGGGATTAACTAATATTCAATGAAAGTGAATGCCTTTTTTTATTATTAATGTCGTGTGTGTTAATGAAGTGAAAATTTTATGCAAAACAATTTGTGAAAAAAAACCCAGTAAAAACACTTTTTACACACTAGCCTATGAGCACATATTTATATAATTGCACGCATTACATATTAACAAACCTTTTTAGCAAATGCTTACACTTGGTTAATCAATATTATAACATACAAACCTTAATTTGTTTGATCTGATTTCCTCAATATTTTCATCTAACAAAATGGCCGCTGTTATGAAACACGAGGAACTATTTTCTTCCGCCACGACCCGGATGTATTTGGCATACTCTAAAACCTGGAGTGGAGTGCCGTTATCTATACAGGACCCGAGTTCAGAAGCTTTATCTTTTCTTGTACTATACATGTTTAATATTTTAAACCAAATTGTTTACATTCTTAACTGCAAATGTTGTCCTAATTTAGTAATATATATAATTTATGCCATGTATCATGGACGAATAAGATAACTTATGATGGAAAAAAAGTATAAAACAAAAAAATCTAAATAGTGTGTTTGTGTAATCCATGTTTTGAGTCCTTCCGCCTATAATGGCATAATGGTATAGACTATGAAAAAAAATAATAAAAAAAGATCTAAATTTAGTACCAGTTCTCCAGCTTTATACGAAAATGAGCCTGTAGATGTTGTGTTTTGGATAAAAAGCAACTAGATTATTTATTTGAAAAGAGAAAAAAACACGATTTTTTTCATAATTATTTATTAAAGAACTTAAAGTTGTAAATATATTCTTCTTCCATGGAACTTCTAATGACAGGTGGGAAAACTATGATGCCCTTCTTTCCTTTCATATTTTTTAAGTTATAATAATAAATAGATCTATATCTGATTTTATTATCAGACATAAGATTAAAATCACCTACTTGATTATCTATTTTCATTAAATTTAGGCACAGAAGCATATATTTATATAGATGTATATTATTCCATCATATACTTCCGTTTTTTTTATGTTTTTTTAGTCAAATAAGGGGTTATATTTTTTGCACTTTTAAAAATGTTTAACAGAAAATAATTAATTGAACTGTATTTTTTTTTCCAGGTAAATTCTTAAAAAGAAAAATATCTTGTGATTCAATTAATTTTTTTCTGATACATATTTTTATTTGTTTTAATAGTGGTAACAAATATGAATTTTAAGACGCATCTAAACTATGTATTACATTTTCAATAGGATGAACATTAAGAGAACTGTAAAGAAAAGAAAATTACGCACCTTAATTTTTATGGTAAATATTGACTGTAATAGCCACAACAGAAAAGAATATAAAATCAATAATCAATATACATAAAGAGAGTCGTTGCATTTCCTTCTTAATATAAAAGTAAATAAAATGTGTTCACGTCAAAACTAAACTCCATCTATCACTCAAGACTCCACTCCTGATTTTAGTATATGCTGACGATGTAATCAGTTCACGGAGATGGCCGAATATCTTCTTTTAAAGAAAAAGTAGACCGAGCTATAACTATTTACTTAACTGCTTTCACATCTTCTTGTTATGGCTTTGGCTGGTACCCTAGTACATGGAATTAAATAGACATGTATATCGCTGCCTAGTACTATTAGTGTAAATTGTGACATTTGATTTAAGAGCTATATACTCAATTCGTTAATAACTTTATATAAAGTCATGCGTATAGTCTGCATACGAAAAACGATGTATATTATATAGGAAAAGTGTTTTGATTTTTAAGAATTACATCTAAATTATCTTTACATGATTCAAATAAAAGAATTGTTTTAAGAAAAGTTGCATGATTGACTCATAAAGAAGTAAAGCTCAACACTTTTTAACTTTTTTCTCCATCCCTCAACTCCATCCCTCAGCTCAAGACTCCATTCCTAATTTTAGTATATGCCGATGTTGTAATCAGTTCACGGATAGAAAAAGTAGAGCGATCTATAAATATTTATTTAACACATTTGACAGCTTCTTTTTACAGCTTAAACATTTGAAAATAAATTACTTTGATGTAAAGCTAAATGTTGCAAGTTATTTGCATATGACTTGCTAAACTATCTGTTTCATATATATTTTAGGCCAATTAATACGCCAGTCTAGCATATTGACGGAAACAGCCGAAACTATTCGAGGCAACAAGGTCCAAATTAGTACGCAGTTTAAAAATAAAAACAAATTGAAAGGGCTTCAAAAACACAAATACGCATATTTTTTCAGGTCATTATTTTATTTTTGTATACACTCCATAAATTTTTTCCGATAAAAAAGCTTAGACAATAACGATGTAGATACTTAATTAATGAACTAATTTCTTTGGAGGTTTGATATGGCAGAAAAGCTTTGCATATATGATGAGCTACGAATTGACCAATCAAATGAGTGTATTCAGAAACAGATGAAGGGCTTCACAAGAAGACGCTAGCTGAAAGCTACCGCCTTAAAAAATCACTGTCATGGAAAGATTTCTTAACACAACCATTATGGTACAATAATAACATTAAGATTGGAAGATCATGTGCTTTTTATAAAAGATGGTATGATAAAGGTATTTTATTTATTAATGATATAATGGATAACAATGGTAATCTTCTCTCTTTTACACTATTTATCGAAAAGTTTGCTGCAAAGTCACATTTTTTAGAATATGAAGGTATGACTGCAGCAATACGGGACTACCTTCAAAAACAAAATTTCCCTCATCTTGCCATTAATTTAGAAAATCCAGTTTGCCCATCAGTAGTGTCCCTTATAACAAGCTCACAGAAAGGCTGTCGTTCCATTTATGATATACTTAATAAATCAAATGTACATCCAACATCTATAGCCAAATGGGGGCAATATGGTTTAAATATAGACAGAGAATGGAAGGACTTATTCAAAATACCTATCAAATGTACAAAAGACACCAGGTTACAATGGTTTCAGGCAAAAATAAACCATAGAATTACTGCTACAAACATCCTTTTGACAAAAATGAAGATAAAAAATGATAATTCTTGTAGCTTTTGTACAGAGTCTCCAGAAACCATTACACATTTATTTTGGGAATGTAAATATATTAAAACATTTTGGGATATTTTTAAGATTACTTGCAATGATAAAAATATAATAATCCAACCGGAATGGACTATAAAAGAAATCATATTTGGGTCTAGTCAATATGATATTGTTTTAAATAAATTAATTTTGCATGCAAAATACTTCATATATAAATGTAAGTTAGATGGAAGATTGCCACTGTTCATTAATTTCAAACCACAAATAATATACATATATCAAACTGAAAAAATAAATGCAATTAAAAGTATTGCATTTGATAAATTTTGAAAAACCTTGGTCGACTTATAAATCTTTACTTAATTAGTTTTTGTCTTAATTATTAAGTTACACTGTGCAACACTTCTACCTTATTATTATTTTTTTCTTCAAATCTTTGATACAGAAAAAAAAAAAAAAAGTTCCTAAGCTAACTTATGTTCCCCGCTGTTCCATCTGAATAATGAAGTGTCACACCTCCATAGATGGATCTTGTCTTTTCTTTATATATTTTTATTTTTTATAACAGCATTTTTTTCACACAATCAACTATAGTAAAACTCAGCAGAGATAGTTTGTGGATTTGTATATAAACTGAAACATTCGTACTTGATTATTTTATCTTTGCACTTATCTATGTTAAATCATTTGTTAGGTAAAATATATATGCTGGGTTTTAAAAACAAGAGGTCAATGACCTTGAAACTCTACTGATTGATTTTGATTTCAGGAAGTAGTCGCTACAGACTAGTTTTTTGAAAATCTTTTTTTAACCGTGGCGGCCATCTTGAATTTCCGGCCGACCTGAAATTTTGCTAGGATCAATTAGACATTAAGAGCAACATTCCTGTGAAGTTTCATGAAAATCCGTCAAGTAGTTTCAGAGTAGTAGTCACTACAAGTTTTCATTATATAACTCTATGTAAACAAAGGTGCCAGCCATGTTTAACATCAAATCAAAACGATTTTCGACAAGGACCAACATCATGTCATACTGATCATTTTAGAAAAAGTCCCATATCAATATCTCTTATAGTTTTGAAGAAGTAGTCGCTACAAACTTATTTATTTTAAATCTATTTTTAGCTGTGGCGGCCATCTTGAATTTCCGGCCGACCTGAAATTTCTCTAGGATCCACTAGACATCAAGAGCAACATTCCTGTGAAGTTCCATGAACATCCGTCAAGTAGTTTCAGAGGAGTAGTTGCTACATGTTTTTACTATATAACTCTATGTAACCAAAGATGGCCACTGGCAGCCATGTTTAACGTCGAATCAAAATAATTTTCCAAAAGGATCAACATCATGTCATGCTGATCATTTTAGAAAAAGTCCCATATCAATATCACTTACAGTTTTCAAGAAGTAGTCGCTACAAACTTATTTTTTTTTAAATCTATTTTTAGCTGTGGCGGCCATCTTGAATTTCTGGCCGATCAGAAATTTTGCTAGGATCAATAAGACATCAAGAGCAACATTCCTGTGAAGTTTCATGAAAATCCGTCAAGTAGTTTCAGAGGAGTAGTCGCTACAAGTTTTCATTATATAACTCTATGTAAACAAAGATGGCCGCTGGCAGCCATGTTTAACGTCGAATCAAAACAATTTTCGACAAGGACCAACATCATGTCATGCTGATCATTTTAGAAAAAGTCCCATAGCAATATCCCTTAGAGTTTTCAAGAAGTAGTCGCTACAAACTTGTTTTTTAAAAACCTATTTTTAGATTTGGCGGCCATCTTGGATTTCACATCTACATGAATTTTTGCTAGGATCAACTAGACTTCATGTGCAACATTTCTGTAAAGTTTCATGAAAATCCATTCAGTAGTTTCAGAGGAGTAGTCGCTACAAAAAAAAAGTTAACGGACAGACGGACAGACGGACGGACAGACAGACGGACGGACGACGGACGCCGCACCACGGCATAAGCTCTGCTGATCTCTGATCAGTAGAGCTAAAAACAAAAAAACCCAAAAAAACATCTTTACAATTATCATTGAAGGGGTATTAAAGTAGCAAAATAAATATCTTGACAATTATAAATTTTTTCCGCTTTCAAGTGTAATAGGGACATACAGCAATCTGGTTTATTTGTAAATAAAACTTTTGAAAGATCCTCGGTGTCCCTCTTTCAGAAATGTGTATTTTAAATCCTTTTTTGAAATTGTAAAGATGTTTTAAAAAAAAAACTCCCTATTTATACAGCTTCTAATTATGATATGCATTTTTGTATGAAGTATATGTGAAAACTGTTTATATATAAATATGATGCATATTACATACATATCTGTACGGTTTGTTGAGGGGTGGCCCACCCCGACCCTCACAAACCTATTACGGGGTGAATAAATGGATTACCATTCATTTGGTAATCGAAATTAAAAAAAAAAAAAAAAATGAGTATAAACATGTATGTGAGTTATTTAGAATGAATATTTAAATGATATTTTGAGGAAATTAACTTAAATTGAGTCAACAATAGCTATATGACAATAATTAATGTATGTTTTGCATTACCTCAAGTATATAAATAATATCCGTTTTTCGAATTTAACATAATAAAACATAATCTTAGTCCAGCTCCCATAAAAGTAGATAGTGTTATGATATAAAAGGTATCAGTCTGCACTCAGATACATAGATAATTACCCACACAAATTAAAGTATGCCACTGAAAAGGGTTCACTCAAAAATAATTGGCAATCAGAATGCAATCGCAATTGCAGTCAGCTTTAACACTGCCCCAGTGAAAATGAGACTGAGATTTCACTGAGATTTCAGTGAAATTCACTGAAATGTCCATATTTCAGTGAGATTTTGGTGTTTCACCAAATTTCAGTGAGATTTTGAAGAAAAAAAATGTACATCTCAGTGTTATTTCCGACTGAAATTTCAGTGAGATTTCAGTGAGATTTTGAAGAAATAAATTGTACATCTCAGTGAAATTTCATTCAACAATTATCACTGACATGTAAATTTTTTTTTTTTAAAAATGTCTGATTTTAATTTCAGTGGAATTTTCCTGAAAATTTAAATTACAGAGAAATTTACAGAGATAAATTGTATTACCTCTAAATTGATGCAATTTGGACTACTCTTGTCATTTGGGAATGTATTTTACAAATAGCATTAGAACAATAATGTTAATGTACATGTATATATGATACATAGGTATAAACAGTTGCAAGTAAAAATAGATGTAAGTTCATGAACATAGGTCATATACTTTTTCAAGTAAGAGCCAAGGTTAGGTTGCAGGTTAAAGTGTGACGGACGACGGACAAAGGGATCTGTAGGTGTCTGTCATGCTACGCAGGCGACACAACCATGAAGTTTAGTTAAATAAGTCATAAAAAAAGTTCCATGGAATAAACAATTTAATTTTGATTTGACATAATTTTATTTTTTTTCATTTTTAGCTCGACTGATCAGAGATCAGGAGAGCTTATGCCGTGGTGTGGCGTCCGTCGTCCGTCCGCCTGTAAACTTTTTTTTGTAGCGACTACTCCTCTGAAACTACTGAATGGATTTTCATGAAACTTTACAGAAATGTTGCCCATGAAGTCTACTTGATCCTAGCAAAAATTCATGTTGATGTGAAATCCAAGATGGCCACCAAATCTAAAAATAGGTTTTTAAAAAACAAGTTTGTAGCGACTACTTCTTGAAAACTCTAAGGGATATTGCTATGGGACTTTTTCTAAAATGATCAGCATGACATGATGTTGGTCCTTGTCGAAAATCCTAGCAAAATTTCAGGTCAGAAATGTTCCTCTTCAGGTCGACCGGAAATTCAAGATGGCCACCATGGCTAAAAATAGATTTTCAAAATACAAGTTTGTAGCGACTACTTCTTGAAAACTATAAGTGATATTGATATGGGACTTTTTCTAAAATGATCAGCATGACATGATGCTGGTCCTTGTCGAAAATCGTTTTGATTCGACGTTAAACATGGCTGCCAGTGGCCATCTTTGTTTAGAAAGAGTTATATAATGAAAACTTGCAGCGACTACTCCTCTGAAACTACTTGGCAGATTTTCATGAAACTTCACAGGAATGTTGCTCTTGATGTCTTATTGATCCTAGCAAAATTTCAGGTCGGCCGATGCATACAGTTTCAGATAAATTGACCTAAAGCGCAAAACTGACTAACTCCCAGTTCCACCCCCCCCCCCCCCACCCCCACCACCCCCGCACAAAAAAACTCTGGATTGGCTCATCTTGTTTAAATGAACCAACTCGCTGAGACCGGACTCTAGAATTGCTATTTCTAGAAACCCACATGTGTTTTAAATGTTTTATGATAATCTATTTTCAGATTTCGGTTTCTTGGAGAGGGCAAAAATGAATAGAATTGGGGTTTTAAGTGCACCAAGACATGAAAGGTTATATGGCGCCTAACAGGAATGAACAGCCAAGCTTATCCTCCATGTACATCAAGATAAAATAAGGAGAATGCGCCTAGAACCTTCTCAACTGCAGAGTTGCTGCAAATTCTATTGTAGACACTATTTACGCTGGAGCCACGTTTATTGTTTTTCTGCCACTGCTCTAGTGATTTGAGCAAGATGGCACCTGAAACAATGCAGGGGTCATGATGAAGACCTTTCATGAGCATGAACATAAAATGAACATGAATTTGGGGAGTTCTACCACTCTGCCTACCCATCCAACAGGATCTGCAGTGGCGCTATTCTTTGCCCCAGAACCGCACGGGGGTCAAAAATGATGTAGGCGCAGAAGAGGGATGAGCTTTTGCGGTGCATATGTCAAAGTACCTCGGGTGGAAAAAACAAAGATTGTTTGGAGATGCCGCTGTACAGCCATGGGACTGCTGTTTTTACATTGTGTCAAAATATGTTAAGATTGTAGAAGCACCTTTATAAAAAAAAAGAGAATTGACAGACTACATGAACAATGAAGAATCACAATGAATGGTCTTGGGTGAACTGATAATCAAAAAAGTAGTCTGGACTGGTAAATGGATCATTGAAGCAGCTAATGCCTGAACTTCACTACACTATTTATATAATTTATTATATGCCTTCTTCGGATGCTTAAGAAGGCAATTATTTATTTTTTGAATTTATTGTTTGCAGATGTGCATAATTTAATTGGAAGAATTTTAAGATATATTTATATACATTATG
>JAWPHD010016069.1:0-51800 GCA_037043455.1 Cyrtodaria siliqua
AAACAACCTTATTATGTCAACACATAGTCATGTTTGAGGGCATTCAGAAAATGACAAAAGATCAGACTTGTATGTTTGTACAAACCTGCTGATGTTTTTCTCACATGTGCTTACAGTAATGTAGCAAAAACAAAATAATAACGATTTCTTAAGATATGTGGCAAGATGTTGTTCATATAAACAAATGAAGCCATCTTTGATGATTTTATATGACTCATTTATTGACACATCTGTCAGGATAGTCTGAATATTTTTTTCATCATTGGTTCAACTTGGTATCACCTTCATTGTCACCTTGTGGTTGCTAGGGTAGCATTCCCGCAAGAGGCAGAGGGGCAGGAACTTTATGTTCATTTTTAGCTCGACTATTCGAAGAATAAGAGAGCTTATGTAATCACCCCGGGGTCGGCGTTGGCGTCGGCGTCGGCATCCCACATCAAGGTTTGCGTGTAAGCTGTGTTTACAAGTCTATATCTCTTACATTTCTTATCCTACCACAACCAAATTTATTCATGGGCTTCCTTGTAGCATTATCTTAAGGGCTGCATAAGCAATTTTGGTTCCTGTAACCCATGGGCTCCCATGGAACCGAAATTATGATAGCCATTAAAATGTGCCCCATTTCACATCAAATTTTGCGTGTAAGCTGTGTTTACAAGTCTATATCTCTTACAATTCTTACCCTAGCACAACCAAATTTGGCCATTAGCTTCCTTATAGCATTATCGTAAGGGCTGCTTAAGTAATTTTGGTTCCTGTAACCCCTGGGCTCCCATGGAACCCAAATTCTGATGGCCCTTAAAATATGTCTGTTTCACATCAAATTTTTGCGTGTAAGCTGTGTTTTTTAGGTCTATATCTCTTACATTTTTTGTCCTAGCTGAACTAAATTTTGGAATTGGTTTCCTTATAGTATGTTGTAAAGGGTTGGATAAGTAATTTTGTCTTCTGCAATTTCTGGGCTCCCATGGAATTGAATTGAATGTTGTTTAACGGCTCATCAACACAGTATAGGTTATTTAGAGCCGCCCCAGAGAGAGGGGAAGGATACATAGGAATCCGGGAACCTGCCCTACTCTTATTATCGAATAGATTCCTATGGTTCTTTAACGTGCTCGGAGGATAGACCGATACACGGGACCGCCCGGTTTTACGTCCCCATCCGACGGACGAGGCTAAGGTAAAGTGTCCTTGCCCAAGAACACACCGACGGAACTCAGTGGCACCACGGAGGATTGAACCCGGGGCCTCCGGTTACAAATCCGCCGCGCTACCGACTGCGCCACGCCAGCCCCTGGGCTCCCATGGAACCCAAATTGTGATGGGCCATAAAATGTGCAATAAAGGCAGATCTAGGTTTGCATGTAAGCATGTATATATCTATAATTTTGGTTTGGGATTTGTTATAGCATTATGCATTTTATTACTTCACCCATATTCGGGCATGGGCTCCCTTCTCCATCCCCCTCTACCCCCACTCCCCTCCACACTTCTTTTTTTTTTTTTTTTACATATTTCTTTGTTGTTTTAGTCAATTTTTACACATATATGTTGCCCCCCCCCCCCCCCCCCCCACCCCCCCCCACCCCCCCCCCTCCCGACCCACTCCTGTCTCTCACTCTCACCCCCCGCTCCACACACCCATGCCACCCCCCACTTGAAACTATTATAAATTTTTTTACATATTTCTGTGTTGCTTTTGTCAATTCTTACACATATATGTTGCAACCCCCCTCCCCCCACCCCTCTCACCCCATCATCCCCAACTCCCCACCCCCGCCACACACTTGGATTTTTTTTTTTTTTTACATATTTGTTTGTTGTTTTTAGTCAATTCTTACACACATATGTTGCCCCCTCCGCAGCCCGCCCCACATTGTTGTAGCCTTGTTTTCTGATGGTATATACTAGCTATAAATTTATTATTCTCCGAAAAAATCGAATAGTCGAGCTGCGCTGTTCTCCGACAGCTCTTGTGTCATTTATTATCTTGCTCTTTCAAGGTCTTCATCATGACACCGCGTATGCAAATGTGTGAAATGTGGCTCCATTGTAAATGAGCGTCTTCTATGAATTTGCAGCAACTAGGCAGTTCTGCAGGTCAATAGAAGGGTCTAGGCCCTTTCTCCATATTTTTTTTATCTTGATTTAAATGAAGGATGAGCCTGGCAATGATCATGCCTGTTGGGCTCCATATAACCTTTCATGTGTTGGTGCGCGGTAAAACCCAATTCAATTCATTGTCACCTTTCTGATTGATTTCAGTTTCTGATTGATTTCAGTTGCTCAAGCCCCGTGTGGTTACGGGGCAAAGAATAGGACCACTGCAGATCCCATTGTAGGGGAAGGCAGAGGGGTAGAACCCCCACCCAAATTGATGTTCATTTTATCATTTTTTGTTCATGCCCATTAAAAGTCTTCATCATGACCCCTGCATTGTTTCATCACTAGAGCAGTGGCAGAAAAAACAATAATGTGGCTCCAGCGTAAATGGAGTGTTGCAGTTCAGGGTGAGAAGGTTCTAGGCCCGTTCTCCATATTTTATCTCGATGTACCAGCGAGGATGAGCCTGGCATGTTCATTCCTGTTAGGCGCCATATAAGCTCTTTCATGCGTTGGTGCGCCTTCAAACCCCAATTCAATTCAGTTGCTCATCATTCTGTCATTTTGTCTGTATGGTGTTGGCCTTGTGGTTCCATGTAGAAACAGGCCAGGCCTGCTGGTATGTTTCTACATGGAACCACAAGGCAAACGCCATCTGGCCAGATAGTTTAGAAAACATGTCACTTTCATAAATGCTTGTATAATTCTGCTAGACGATATTTGATTTTGTGCACCAGTAAGAGTGTCTTGTTCTACCGTATCACATTGTCACAGATGTCTTGCATCCTGTCTTCGTATTGTATAACAATTTCTGTGACATTACAGTGATATTGTTTCCAGTGCATGGTTGTAAATGTATAATGTTAAACACAATCGTTATAAATGTCTACTGAATTGTGTTACTTCACTAGATATGCATAGTATTGGTTTTCACAAATCCGCCTTTTATAGCCACTGTTATACAAAATGTAGGTTATTGTAAAGACATTATATGTAAGCAGTATTTTTCTGTTTGGTGTTGTATAGCGAAACATTACATTACAAAGTTTATAAAATATTTATCGCAGGTACGGGTGCATTTACAATGATTGATAGGAATGCGTTATTGATTATGCTGGATCAAAGACGAGAGGACGTGAGCCTGTCGCAACTCGATTGGAAATGGATTGAATATTTTTGAAAAGTTTCTTACATTAAGATTTAAGTAGAAATACTTGATAAATAGTTAATAACAATATGTGTAGCAGACGTATTAGTTGAAACCACTTTATAATTTATTAAAAATGACAGTATAAAGGACTAAATTGAGATGTTTGTTTGCACAAACTTGTAAATTGTCCACCCGAGTTCTAATAACAGTCTACCAGGTGTAGTTATACAAAAAAAAAAAGAGAAACATATCTCTTCCAACATTGGCATGCTCGAGTGATTGCGTGCTTCAGCCTCGTAATCGATAAGGTTGTGAGTTTGAGTCACAGCCACGGAATATGGCTCTAAGCATGTCACTAACGCCCACGGCTTCATCTGTCGAAAGGGGCATAACTAAACAGTCCAATGTCATGGAATCTATCCACCGAGCTTGTATATCAATAGCAAGATGAGGGTGACCCTGGAGTCCTTTATATCCTCCGTGTTAAGGGGATAAAGATGCTGCATGTGAAACCTTCTCGCCTCTCACACCTGCGGGTTCGAATCCCATTGGAGCTCAACACGTTAGTGAGAAAGTGTCAATTTGTTTGTATGGTCGGAGGTATACAGTACTGGTTCTTCCCAGAAAAAAGTGGGTGGTCTGCCTCCACCATGAATTTACTATCATATATAGCCTTAAATGTGCTGAAAATGAGGTAAAACACCATTCAACCAACCAATCTTCAGTCAAAAGAGAGCATAAACCCAATTTCGTTGAATCTATCCTCTGTTTAATAGCAAGAGTAGAGTCAAAACAACCTAAATAATATGTCGATGAGCTGTTCAACAATCATTCATGCATGAGTTTTTATGAGACAATATTGTCAGATGATAGCACAGTCATTCACATACTCAAACAATCATTGAATCCTTTTCTAACATGTTTGCATCAGGTTTGGATAAGATAATAGCCCAGTCATTTATCATGAATCCTTGTTCATCAAATACTTTTGTTATCTCCGTTAGAGCACTTGCGGTAACTGGAGTTGTGGGTGAAGTATGCTCCACATACCATCACATCTCTCATCATAATCGACTCCTATACCCTCTTTTATGTCATTATTTATCAATAAAAGTCATACTTTAACTGTTATCAAACTTTTAATGATAAGTTTGGGCTTGTGATGTAATGCAGGATGGTATTGGTTGGTGGTCTTTGTTTTTCATCATTGGGGTCATATTTTACTTTTCAACAAACAATTATTTTTAAAAGAATTTGGCCAGATGGAATTACAGTTGTATGTATCAGTAAATCTTCTCTATATTTTCTTTGGCTAATTGGGAGCTGTATTTAAAAACTAAATGGCAAAATAATGGCAAAATTACACTACAAAACTGTTCATCAAAACTATACCCGTTTTCGGGCATTTGTTGTTTTACATATATACTTTGTATTACATGTACTACCATATCATCCCTTATATTTTAATATTTTTATCTTTATATTTTTACATACATTTTTAATTAATCCTTCATTTCATCATCATTCATCAGTTTTTGCGCACAATATGACCTATTTATGTGTTGACGTGCCGTAAAACACCATTCATTCATTCATCAAAACTATCCAGCTGTTCAGGTCATATAATAATGTATATGTGCCGATTAAAAGTATAGGTTATATACGTGTTATTAAAATACTGGAGATTGAATATGCTTAAAATGAATTATAATTGGTAACTCTTAATTTGACACTCCAGTTTGGCTGGTTAAGGCTGTTTATATTGTTTCTATAGAGTTCGGATTCTCAAAATGTGAATTATATTTATTCCTTGTCATCAGTAGGTTTAGAAACGGAGTAGTTAAGTTGTAAAAGTTAGCTGTTGTTGGCGGGATAGCTACTTTAAATAAGTTTTAAATAATTCCTGAAACACCTATGGAAATTGGTGGAAGTAGTAGCACCAGTAGGTGTCTCATAATTAGGAGTCGAGGCATCAGAAGAATCACAGCTAGTCTCAGTAGTTTTAATTGCTTGATGTGGGACCATAATGGCAAGATTTGTCAATAGCTGTTTATATAAAAGTGGATATAGACAAGTGCTTTTGTTTCTGTTTGAATGGGATCAATATAGACACAATCAATGAACAATTTCCTTTGTAACCAGATGCTTCTGACACTTTGTTTAACCAAGCTTTGCTTACCTGAGCAAAAACATGCTATAAAATATAGAAACAACAATTTGCAAAATGACACAGAGTATAATTTAAATAATAGAAATCTTTTTAATTTCAAAAACCTGGTGAGCCATTTATGTTGGTTTTGGTAATTTAGGTACCAGGTTATTGCCTGGTGGTGGTGCCAGTGGATTTCATTTTAAATAAAGGTTTACAGAGAACAATAGAGACTCAATTCAATTTTCTGATATTTCATGTTTTATTTTATCCTGCAGCTTCTGCTGATGATTTACCTTAACAACACACATTGTTACACAACTGAAAATAAATGCATTAACTTTACCATGAAAAACTTTGGGCAAAAGTTGTTACATAATGCTTCTTTTTGCAAGTCTGAGGACGCTTTGGGCAGAGTTCAATGAATACGACATGCATAGAAGGAAAAATGCTGCTTGATTTGCGCCTGACACTGGTGATGCTAGCTTCATGATAAAGTGAACAGAATTGTAACCATTGGTGTAATGATGCTATCTTCATGGCAAAGTAAACAGAATTATTGCCGTTGGTGGAATGATGCCAGCTAGCTTCATGGTACAGTAAACTGAATTGTAGCCATTGGTGTAATGATGCTAGCTATCTTAATGGTAAAGTAAACAGAACTACAGCCATTGGTGTAATTATCTTCGATCAAAAAAGGTGTAAATCTTCATACATGGCTAACTAGAGACTATGCTAGACATCCTACAAATGCTCTGTTGGCTATTAATACTGGCTCCAACCAATTACAGGAACCATGTGGTGGGTCCCTCACAAAGTGGAATACACAATCAGTTGCATCTCAGAATCATTCCATTGTCAGATCAAACCATGGTCGAAGTAATTATTTGAAATGGTATCATGTTTATTGTGTGCCTGTGCATCTCAGAATCATTTTATTGTCAGGAAATGTGAGGAAGCCATACAGAAGATCAAACCATGGTCAAAGTATTTCTTTGAAATGGATACACTGTCTAGAATGTAGAATGTTTTATTCAGAAATACGAATTGTCTGGTGTTCTCCATATATATACAAGAATATGAATTCTGCTAAAAAGATATCTTTACTATTACCGTATTAATATTAATACAAATATCTTTTCAGGATTTAAATTACAAATCAGTCTGTTTTCTTCAACAGTCGGTTATCTCTATACACTTTCTGCTATATACAACTTGCTACCTATGACCAGTTGACTGCAACTCCAGGCAAAGAGAGTTCAAGTCCAGTCGGTGACATTTGTGGTACATCAGCTTAAACTAAAATTAACATTGAATGGTTATTTAAATGGTCTAATTAAACAGACTGAAATGTCAAACTGTAGCCAATTGAAGCTGATAACAATCTTGGATTCTTGATAATGTCACATTTTAAGGAATTTTAATTGTTCAATCCATATTCACCTAACCTGATTACAAACCCAATAATTTTACAATAAAGTAAGAAATTCTCATTGGCCAATCTGTCTGCTATCCTGTTTACAAACCCCTATAGGTATAGTAATGTAATCAATTATAATTGACCCATCTATCCATATTTACAAACCCAATACCTAAAATATCACCCTGTTTGCAAACCCAATATGTAATGGCCCTGTCACACTACGGCGTATAGCATCATCGTTCCCCGACGTATGAGAAATTTGGGAAACACGCTGGTGTACGTCAAATAAGTCAGGGATAAGTTTTACACAAGTTACGAGCACGCCTAAATACGCTGGCATAGGTTGTCGTACGCCGATGCCGGTCAAAATTTTTATGCATGCACAAAATTTGTAGCGTATGCCGACGTGTTGTTTATAAGTTAAGCATAAGTTAGAGGTACGTGACAGGCTAGTTATGCACACGTTTACATACGCTACAAGTAAGTTACACATAAGTTGGCATTCGTCGACATACGTCGGCAACCATCTTGGCGATTGTGTAGCGTTTGTGAAACTTTTTCCTAACCTATGAGCAACGTACTGTTAACTTATCATTAACTTATATCTGACCTTTCCACAACGTATATTGACGTATTAAACGTATGCCTGACGATCCAAGAATTACTCAACGTGTTAAATACGTGTTTAAAACGTACTGAACGTGTTTAGAACTTACAGGCAGCGTATTTGCCAGCGTTTTGGGTTCTGGTCACATTGCGCATAAGTTCTGCATAAGTCATGAACGCTAGAGGTACGCTGGGCACACGCTTGTAAAAGTTGTATAAGTTATGTAAACGCTAGGGACAAGTTATGAATAAGTTACTCATACTTTAAACATAGGATATATATTCGTTCAACTCGTTAGCAATACATAGCCTATGTATACGTCAAAAGGAGGCTTCCAATTGATTTTTTAATTCATTTTCAACATATGCAAGCGTGTTTGATAACATTTTCATATGCGGCATACGTTGTCTAAAACGTTATAGTGTGACAGGGCCATAAAATATGACCCTGTTTACAAACCCAATATGTAAAATATCACCCTGTTTGCAAACCCAATATGTAAAATATCACCCTGTTTACAAACCCAATATTTTAAATATGACCCTGTTTACAACCCCAATATGTAAAATATGTCCCTGTTTACAAACCCATTAAATAAAATATGACCTGGTTTACAAACCCAATAAATAAAATATGACCCTGTTTACACACCCAACATATAAAACATGTAAGAAATTCTAATTGTTCATGACATTCTGCTACCCTGTTTCAAACCCAAAATATAAAGTACGACCCACAAACCCAATATATAAAATTTGACCCTGTTTGCAAACCCAGTATATAAACTATGTAAGCAATTCTAATTGTTGGTGACATATTCTGCTACCTAGTTTGCAAACCCAGTTTGTACAATAATGTAAGAAATTCTCATTATTCAATCCATATAAATCTGCTGTAACTTTACAACACAATACCTACACTAATGTGTGAAGGTTTCCGCTAGTGTCTCCGAAATGTTTTCCACATCATCTTACATTAGGCCATCTTACATTAGGTAAGTGGTTAACAGCCAGAAGAGTCGCTCAAGAAGAAAGCTATTACCTGGAGGCCTGTGATGCTTAATGTTAAGTATAATTATTTACGGCTCCCCTGGTCTGACTGTGATTGGGATTTTTGGTCAATTAAACACAGCAGCTGCTTCTTTCACATTATGGAGTTTTTGAAAAAAAAAATTTGTTCATATTGATCCTGGTGCCAATTTTTTGACTTACATGTCAGGTTTTTGTTGTACTTCATTTTTTAAACTGAGCTACAAATAAAAATTGCGTTGCAATTGAGTTTAATTAACATTGTTGAAGTGATACGGGAAATAATTCCCGAGTGAGAAAGATTCTTGCGATATAGAAACAAGTGCGTTTTCGCACTGGTGCGATATAGAAACGAGTGCGTTTTCGCACGAGTTTCTATATCGCAAGAATATTTCTCACGAGTGAATTATTTTCCTTATCACGACAAAAATGTTAATTAAACTATATAATATATATTCCGTGACGAATTTCTTTCCAATCGTCTTTGACACAAGTATTCCTTCTTCTGTTACTCCTTTGGCGACAGCGCGGAGTAATATCATGACGTCGATTCGTGACGTAATATCATGACGTCTATCGTTTAGTTCATAACATTTGGCTACTGTGCTATCTTGCACACTAGGCGAGATAGCACAGTAGAGGAAGGGATATGTTATAGATTTGCTCAAACTTTGAAATTTCTATAATTCATCACAGAATATATAATATAATTATTTACTGCTCCCCTGGTCGGACTGTGATTGAGATTTGCTGTTCAATTAAACACAGGTTCTTTCACCATTGTGGAGTTTTTGAGAAAAATAATTTGTTCATATTGATCCTGGTGCCACTTTATTGACTTACATGTCAGAGGTTTTTGTTGTACTTCAATTTTTAAGCTACAAATAAAAAGTGAGTTGAAAAACAACTTGTAGAGCTTCATATCCTGTTAAACACATGACATGTTAATATTATTGTAAGCGCATCTGTGGCCAGGATAGTAAAAACGCTGCATCTAAAACTATCGGGCCTCTCACCATTGTGGATTCGAATCCCACAAAACAAATTGACCATCATATATGGCCTAACATACGCTAAAAATGACGTAAAATACCATTCAAACATCAAAACCTCATCCCCTCCAGTGTTGCCTGGTAAAAAAACAAACTACTAAGCTGTGTTGAATTGAATGGTCATTACAAACTACCGTTCACATGAAATTGCTCTTTAATTTGCAAATATGTTTTGAACAACATCTGATAAAGGTTCCATAGAGTATGCATAATAAACAGCCTGACAAAGTGCAGAGTGCAGCCTCGGTAGCTCAAGTGTATCAGTCCTTGCACTTCATCATACCTGTCTGTTGGATGGCGGGACGTATACAGTACTGGTTCTACCACAATAAATCGACCGTCATATATCGCCTAACGTGATAAAAATGTCGTGTAACAAACCACTCAAACAAATCCTCTAAGGTAGCAGTCCCAATATGGTGTGTCAATGGGAAGTAAAACACAATTTCATTTCACATTAGACCGCTTGCCTGTTGGTTTGTGTAAAATGTTAGCATTAACTTTGATGTGTCTTATAGAAATAACAGGTATTCACTGAATTTTACAATGCATTGTATTGAAACATAAGTTGTCAGACCTTTAATTATTGTTTAAAGGGACTGATTTGAGATAAGTAAATAGTAAGTAAACAAAGGTGATTGGTCACAAGTTGTAATCATGAAAAGAAAGAATTTCAAAGGTGATCAAAGGTGTCACAGGTCCTATTACATGCAGAATGAAGGCATGCAAACCTGTTGTATGCTTTTGTATTCAGTTGTACATTCTGGGACATCAAGTGTATTCTGTGGCATCAAATACATTCTGCGATTTCAAATACATTATGCGACATCAAATACATTCTGCGACATCAAATATATATTCTGTTTGATCAAGTACATTCTGCGACATCAAGTACATTCTGTCACATCAAGTACATTCTGCGACATCAAGTACATTCTGTCACATCAAGTACATTCTGCGACATCAAGTACATTCTGTGACATCAAGAACATTCTGCGACATCAAGTACATTCTGTGACATCAAGAACATTCTGCGACATCAAGTACATTCTGTGACATCAAGAACATTCTGCGACATCAAGTACATTCTGCAACATCAAATATAAATTACATTTTTACCCAGCACAGTCTACAATAGAAAGGGAATGTGATATTTTGAAGAAAAGACTTGCTGAGCAACTCTATTCACAGAAGACACAACTTTGTTTAAAAATTGGATCAAAATTCTGCTATTTATACAAAAAAGGGGGACTTTTCCCAATTTCATTGTATACAGTCACCATAAAAGAATCTTTAATCACCGTCTTCATTTGTTTACATCCTGTACAAATGGAGGGTAAAGTTCAGACAGATTTATTGATTTCAAGATTTCTATATTTGTACATGGCTAATAATCCATGTCGGTAATCCACTGGCTTTATTTTGTATGATAATTTGGCGGGTAGATCTAATTTATTTCTTACCAATATTTGTCGACACTAACACACTAGGGTACATCATAAACAGAATATGGAAAATAATCTGCACAATATCGTAAAATAGTTTACTATTGAATGAAGTTTATTGTGTAAGAATATTTCATGTGAATTAACGGTTGTTGGTATATAATAAAGTTGTAATATATGCGTATACAGGACAAAAGTCAAACAAGTTTATTGCCTGTTGTAAGTGTCATAATGTTGGCAGATTCAATAAAAGTGTTTGGTCATAAATCTTGACTCATTTCAAAGGGTGTTGAGAATGTATAGTTAATACATTACAACTATAAAACCGAGGAAAACAATACATCTGTGTCGGTATGCAGGTCGTACAAGGTCTGTTTGAGATGTTGTAGTCTCGAGGACGCCTGGTAACATGACTTGCACGCTGGTTATGTTGCAGTTGCCCGTTGAAAGTGTGGTTGTCTGGCATCATAGTCCACACATCCAAGTAGTGTTAGTCTGTCGCGCATCCTTGTATGTTTGTTTGAGGAAAAACAACTGCTTTTTTCACCACTTGATAGTCGTCTGCATTGTCTGCACCCAGGTTAAAGTTTTGTATGTAAGTTTGTTATCTAGGAAACTTCTTAATAACTTTCAGATGTCTTCAGTCAGCATCATAAGACAACATCATCTGGTCAGGTTTAATAACTCGTGCTTTTATTTTAACAAAATTATGGCCCCTTTTATACTTAGAAGGAAAAAAAGAATATATTTTTTTGTCTTTAAGCTTGTGAACTTCGTCTTTTTAGCTCTACTGGCCGAAGGCCAGCAGAGCTTATGGGATGACGAGTTGTCCGTCGGCCGTCCGGCCGGCCGTCGTTAACTTTTGTCTTGTTACCACCATAGGGCCTTCATTTTTCATCCGATCTTTACCAAACTTTAACAGGTTGTTAATATCAATAAAAGCTCGGACAAGTTCGAAAACCAGCCAGATCGGAATAATTTCACTGGAGTTATGGCCCTTGTTTTGCTGAAAAATGCCATATTTAGCCTTGTGAACACTCTAGCACCTTCATTTATTATTTGATCTTTACCAAACTTGCGCACATTGTTAATATCAATGAAGGCTCGAACAAGTTTGAAAACCAGCCAAATCGGATCAGTAACATCGGAGTTATGGCCCTTGATTTTTCTGAAAATTGCTGTTTTCTGCCTTGTGAACGCTCTAGCCCCTTCATTTATTATTTGATCGTTACCAAACTTGCACAGATTGTTAATACCAATTATAGCTTGGACAAGTTCGAAAATCGGCTGAATTGGGTCATTTACACCGGAGTTATGGCCCTTGTTTTTCTGAAAAATGGCATTTTCTGCCTTGTGAACACTCTAGCACCTTTATTTATTATTTGATCTTTTCCCAACATTTCTACAGATTGTTAATATCAGTGAAAGCTCGAACAAGTTCAAAAACCAGCTAAATCACATCAGTAACACCGGAGTTATGGCCCTTGTTTTTTCTGAAAAATGCTATTTTCTTCCTTGTGAACACTCTAGGGCCTTCAATATTTTTCGGATCTTTACTTAACTTTGCCAGTGTCTTTATATCAATGAAAGCTTGAACAAGTTCAAAAACCGGCAAGATTGAAATAATTTCAACGGAGTTATGACCCTTGTTTTGCTGAAAAATGCCATGTTAAGCCGGCCGGAACACTAGCACCTTCATTTATTATTTGATCTTTACCAAACTTGCACAGATTGTTAATATCAATGAAAGCTCGGAGAAGTTTGAAAACCAGCTAGATCGGACCATTAACAACGGAGTTATTGCCCTTGATTTAGTTAAAAATGCTATATTTTGCCTCATTAAGACAATAGGGCCTTCATCTTTCATCCAATCTTTACTAAACTTTACCAGATTGTTTATATAAATGAAAGCTCGCACAGATTTGACAACCAGCTAGATCGGACCATTAACAGCGGAGTTATGGCCCTTGATTTAGTTTAAAATGCTATATTTTGACTCGTTAAGGGTTAAGACGATAGGGCCTTCATTTTTCATCCTATCATTATCAAACTTTACCACATTGTTAATATCAATGAAAGCTTGGACAAGTTTGAAAACCAGCCATATCGGACTCGTAACAGCGGAGTTATGGCCCTTGATTTAGGTAAAAATGCTATATTTTGCCTCGTTAAGACAATAGGGGCTTTTATGTTCATCCGATCTTTACCAAATTTTATCCTTTACCACATTGTTAATGTCGTTGAAAGCTCGGACAAGTTTGAAAACCAGCTAGATCGGACTATTAACAGCGGAGTTATGGCCCTTGATTTAATTAAAAATGCTATATTTTGCCTTGTTAAGACGATAGGGGCTTCATTGTTCATCCGATCTTTACCAAATTTTATCAGATTGTTAATATCAATGAAAGCTCTGACAAGTTTGAAAACCATTCATATCGGACTAGTAACAGCGGAGTTATGGCCCTTGATTTAGTTAAAAATGCTATATTTTGCCCGTTAAGACGATAGGGGCTTCATTGTTCATCCCATCTTTACCAAACTTTACCATCTTGTTATTATCAATGAAAGCTCAGAGAAGTTCAAAAACCAGCCAGATCGGACCAGTAACAGCAGAGTTATGGCCCTTGATTTAGTAAAAAATACTATATTTTGCCTTGTTAATACGATAGGGTCTGTATTTTTCATCCGATCTTTACCAAACTTTACCAGATTGTTACTATCAATAAAAGCTCCGACAAGTTTGAAAAACAGCCAGAATGGACCATTTACACTGGAGTTATGGCCCTTGATTTTCTGAAACATGCTATATTTTGGCCTCATTAAGAAAGAGCCTTCATTTCTCCAAATTTCATTGAAATTTTTCAGGAATGATCAGTAGCAAGCCTAGTTGTACATATCGTCACTGTGTTCCAGTTGAATGATTTTGGCGGAGTAATGTCCCTTTAAAGGTTTTAATACACAAACTTTGCCCTGGCTAGTTTTCCTGAACCCCTGGCCGGATTTAAACAAAACTTTTTAGGGATGATCAGTTCCAGGTCTAGTTGTGCAAATCTTTGCCTAGTTCCGGTTGAATGATTTTTGGCAGAGTTATGGCACTTTAAAGGTTTTAATACACAAACTTTGTCTGGACTATTCTCCTGAACGTCTCCCCACGTTTCAACGAAACTTTACAGGGATGATCAGCACCAAGCTTAGTTGTGCATATCATCGTCGCATTCCGGTTAACAGATTTTTGGTGGAGTTACGGCCCTTTAAAGGTTTTTGATACTCTAACTTTGTACAGACTAGTTCTCCTGAACCCCTGGCTGGATTTTAACGAAACTTGACAAGTATGATCAATACCAAGCCTAATTGCCTATATCATCACCATTTTCTGGTTGAACAATATTTGAAAGAGTTATGGCCTCTTGTGCATAAACTTTATCTTTAGCCAGTAGAGCGTCCACAGGCCCTCTTGGGCCTCTTGTTTTAGTAAACTTTCTCATCGTATCTCATGAGTCACTTTAAAGGAATACATGTACTCACTGTAGTGGGAAGAACTCCTAAAGACAAGTGCCATGATATTCTGTTGTTCAGTTAACCCGCTACATATATATAATGGACTGTTCTTTCTTTGAATTAAGACCATTCCATTTATTATGTGACAAAGGGGTGTTTTGGGGTAAATGACTGATCAGCAGATAGACATTGTAAACCCAAAAATTGGGGTTTACAATGGACGTAAAGGCTATTAACGGGTTAAGGGTTAAGGGTAATTATACTGTTCAACTTGGTTGCATCAATAATTAGAACGTCTCGAAAGTCGAGCATCTGCATGTGACAGGCGATGCCTCTTGCTATTTTAATATCTGGCCTTGTTGGCTCGATCAGATGGGCTGGGAAAAAAATGGGAGGGAAAAATGTCTTGCGTGTTACAAATGTAAAAAGCTGCAGGAAAAAAATGTGTTATACGCATACGCATAAGGAGACTTTTGTTCAGGACAAGTAGACTTTTGTTCAGGACAGCTAGACTTTTGGTCAGGACAAGTAGACTTTTGGCCAGAACAGGTAGACTTTTTTTTGTTCAGGACAAGTAGACTTTTGGTCTGGACAGGTAGACTTTTGGTCAGGACAAGTGATTTCCAAAAACACTTGTCCGACAGTACAAGTTTTCTCAACAAAAGATAATGACTATTAACTTATGGCAAGTTTGAATTCACCTAGACCATATTATGAAGTTGAAATATTCTGTGACGTCATCATAAACAGTTAATCCTAATCCACTTACTAGTTGGTAGAATGATTTGTTCAAATATTAAACGGTGACCCACCTTTACGTTTTCAGTATACGTAATTGAATGGCGGAATTGTTTGAACGTACTTATTTAACTTTGAATTTAATGTAGTATGCATACTTAAAGAATGAAAAATGTACTTTTGACTTCTGAATAAGAATCCAATATCCTATTTATTAAAATGAATGGTTGTATTACAGTTACTTTGCTAGGAAGATTAATTCAGTACTGTCAACATTAAGACAGAATAATTCGTTTGATAATGATAACACTTATTGAGTTTCTTGCATAATTTATGGCATTTAAGGATTAATAGCTTCAGCTGTTTCTGGTGGTATCTTTTAGGTGAAGTTTGATAGCTTTCTGCAAAAGCTCATTAGTTCTTTAAGAGCTATGAACCAATGATGAATCAAGGCATGTAATGAGTCTGAGCAATGATTATATACATTTCCCTTGTTGCTTTAATTACTTTATAGGAGTAAATATATCAAAATGTTTGTGTCTCAGTGCCAAGAAAAAATCTCTCTTATAAAATGTAAAATAAATTAAAAAAAACTATTCATTTTTTATTGATTTTAGTTAATTTAATTTTTTGGGAGTGAGTGTGGTGAGTGGTGTGTTTCGGGGAGGGTGGGGTGAGGGGGCAAGTTAAATACAAAAGATTGAAAATGTATTGAATATTAAACATAATTTTAAACATTTTTTTTTTTTTTTTGAAAAGGTGGGGTTGGGGGTGTGGGTGAGGCTACTATTAGGCTCTTATTAGGGAAAATACGGTATGATACAAAATCAACAGTTTTGATTACTTTTGATAATTTTTGACTAAATCATCCGGATGATGTATTTGGAACATTCCCGGATGATGTATTTGGAACATTCCTGGATGATGTATTTGGAACATTCCCGGATGATGTATTTGGAACATTCCCGGATGATGTATTTGGAACGTTCTTTGATCACATTGTGGCTTAGTGGTAGATCATCCGCCACGCATGTTGGTCGTGGGTCCAATCTCCAGCTGCGTAATATACCAAAGACTTCATAAAAATAATACTAGTAGCTCCCTTGCTTGACGTTTAGCATATAAAGGGTAGTTCTAGGACTGGTCGGCCCGGTGTCAGTATAATGTGACTGGGTGGGGTATCATGTCATGCGTCAACTTTGTGGCATTCCAGTGTGACAGCACTGTAAATATGAGCATTGATCCCACTCCTACAAGTAGACACCATGGTGATGTGACTGAAAGATTGTTTAAAGCTATGTTAAACCCCCATATAGTCTTTGAGTTGTTAAAATATAATTGACATAGATAGGAAAGTGAATTTAGGAATGGGCCAGTGTTAATCAATCTGCCGCCTGTCATAATAGAATGTGAGAGAGGGACTTTCTTAAATGATACATAATCCCCTGTTTTTATTTTATTTTCTAATGGAGATAGGTAGCTAGATCTTTCGAAAATGTATGTTTAAAAACTTCCTATTGAGAAAAATTTGCTTTTTTTTTTGTCTCTTCTGGTAAATCTTTCAGTAGATCTTTTGAAGCATGTTTTGAAAAAACAAATTTCTATTGTGCGAAATCTGCATTTTTTGTCTCCTCCTATGTGCGGAATCAGACATAAAGTATGACTTGTGTAGATTATTTTTGTTGAAGCTATATAAGTACATGTATACTGTAACCACAATTATAATTTTATTTGGTGTGAGGCTACACAGAGTTGGTGGTTTTGAAGAAGAGCAAGTCTTTTGAGTTGAGTTCTAGTGAGTTAAATCCGTTCTACAATGTTGGTCGATCTCTGTTGACAAGGGGTGTCAATTCCCAAAAATAGGTTACGAGGGTTTACGTCCTGTTAACACGTCTTTCTTGCATACCGGACAAGGATATCCGTCATTTTACCGGGGCTAGATATTTCCATCTCACCCTAGGGTCGAGATAAAATTCACGCGCACCAACATCCGGTATGCAGGAAAACATGCAAAACGTTAGTAGCTGGCGGCGTCATCGCACAACATGTCTCTGATAAGCAAGAAAAGAATCTATCATGGGTACTCGGTTCAGATAGGGAATTCCAACCCTCGGTATAAATGTTTAATCGGAACCTTGGCAGAGCCTCGGTTCCGATAAAAACACTTCTACCTCGGGTTGGAATTCCCAATCTTCACTGGATACCCATGAAAGATTCTTATAATATATTAGATGATATTGGGACAGCTTTAGAGGGAGATGAGACGAAGGATGAATTTCCCATCAGACATGCCTCCTTTTGAAAATGCAACAGCATCACACCGGTTCTATGTCATTCTATTTTGCTGTCTACTCCATAATTTCCCATGTTTTTAGTTGTGTTTAACTCAATTATGCTCCTTTTGTTGTGGCCCTTGCATTATACTATAAATATATAAGACCAAGTTTGCTGTCAAAAGTGTTGAATACAATAAAAGTGTAGGAACATTATGAAATTATTTGCATAACTTTTAGAACTGCAAATGGACTTTTCTTGTGATTTATCACAGCTGACTTTATTATTGTGTAATTTTGACTTTAATTTATAATCAAAGATGATGTAAATATTTTGTCTTGACAAGTAGATTTTATTTACTGAATGTGTGAAAAAGGGCTTATCTATTTGTAAAGTTACTACTTGCTTGTGTGTATTAGTCCAAATTAAATCCTAAAGCAAACATTTATTTGTTTGAGTGTATCCTTATTGCAGATTTGACATCTAGTGCATTCTTAATATTCCAATATATATATATATATATATTTTTTTTTAATATTTGAGTGAACTTAAAACAGAAGAAGGGAAAAGATATTCTCCCATTTCTGCTCATGTGAGATAGGCATTTTCCTCATGTGAGATAACTCTATCTTACATGACATGTGACTTATGACGTCATGACGTAACGTCGCCTTATTCTGGCGTTAAATCAGCAAAGTCATTGATTTTATGCCGGTAATAAACACATAATGGGAGAAAAATAATCCATCATGAGTGATCCATATGAGATAGGGAAATCTCACCCTCGGGAACAGAATTGCAACCAGGCACTCGGCAGAGCCTCGTCCCTGGTTACAATTCGGGTGAGATTTCCCTTCTCTGCCGAGTGCCTGGTTGCAATTCTGTTCCCGAGGGTGAGATTTCCCTATCTCACATGGATACTCATGATGGATTCTTATATTCATTTAGGTGAGGGTAATGTAATACTAAGAGAATGTATATATTTTAATGTTGTTTGATTCCCAATTTGTTAAGGCAAAATGTTTCAACGTGAATTTTCCTAATTGAATGTCTACTGTTACCATTCCCAAAAGGATGAAAAAAATCGCTGAATATTATAGAAATATAAATTATGATATTCTTATTGTGTACAGAAAGTCTTATCAATTCCGTGATAACTTGCTAACATGAGTGTTGCTACACTTGGTTTCAAATTTAAAATTATTTTGCATCGTTTCTAGAAAGAAACATTTTCCAGTTGTTATGCAAGTGTGTAATTACGCCTCTCGAAACACAAAACCGTCCATACAGTCACCACAGTGATTTTGTGATAGCAAACTGAGATAATCTCAACACTGATATTGATTTCTTTTGCATTGAAATAAATGAAAACTATTTGGGAATTTTCTCAACACAGGTAATCATGAGAGTTTTGAAGTGTAAGTAGGTATTATATTAAGGGAAAGTACTGTTGAAAAGAAAGATAAGATTGGGACGATCAACATTTAATCTCTGTCTGTATGTACAGATAAGATCAAATCACTTTCTGGTATTGTCGATTATAAAGGAATATTGTCATGAAATCACCAAAACCTGGACAGTTACATGGAAGTTGCACTGTTATTGCTTCAAATGAAATTGCTGATTGAGATGTATTAAAATATTGAAGTTCAAAGATTCAGATTTCAAATTGTACAATTTCACCAATGATATAATTTGGCTGTAGGTCGCAATATAGTTCTTTTTGAAACTTGAAGCTTTTGTTTCGCTTATTCTGGTAATTTTGCTTAGGAAGAAAAAAAGCCTTTTGCGTTTCTGAATATTTTTGTTTGATTGAAAACCTTTTGTCCGACTTTATTATATTGATAAAATATCTTGAAGACCAAATATTATGTTTGACGTTTGCCCTAGTAAACAGTGTTGTATAGATATATTGCCTATTGTACTGTTAATTCTGTTGTTTACATGACAAAGTAAATAAGAAAATACCAGGGACTGAACTTGTCAAAGATCAAGCCTTGGATAAACAAACAATAAACATGAATTAGTCAGTAGTTACATTAGATTTGTGCCATGTCTGTATTCAGGACAGATCAGCCATCTTGGAAACCAAACGGTCATGATTTAAGGTCACAATTTGCTATTCATAGCCACTGGTTCCCATTTGGCCAGTCATACACCTTAAAGTTGTTTTCATCATAGTCATTGGTTCCCATTTGGCCAGTCATACACCTTAAAGTTATAAAGGTCACATGTTTTCATCATAGCCACTGGTTCCCATTTGGCCAGTCATACACCTTAAAGTTATAAAGGTCACATGTTTTCATCATAGCCACTGGTTCCTCTTCAGCCAGCCATAAGCCATGTTGCTATTTATAAATATTTATAAACAGTTGTTCCTATTTGGCTATCCAGGCACCAGAAAGTTCGGTGATTTAATGTCACTTTTGGCCATTTATAGCAACTGGTTCTCTTTCAGTCATCCAAGCGGTCATAATGCTCATGATTCAGTGTTGCTATTTATAACCACTGGTTTCCTTTCTACTTTCAGGAAGTGCTTCAGCAGTTGCTTATTGTCAAACTACCAAACATACAGCTGATAAGTCGGGAGCCAGACAAAGGTAAGAAGTGATGACCAGTGTCATAGGGGTATGTGTACAATTACTATTGTTTGACACTCACAATAAAAAACAAATTAATGGAATATAAAGCTGTTTACTGCATTGCCTTTGCCAAATGATTTTCCCAGGATTTACAAGGGAACTTGGCCTGAATTTTTCTTTTGGTGGTGCCTTTTCAGATTTATGTATTTTGTTGCCCCACATTATCCAAGATACCTTATACTCATTCATATTTATTACAAGGTGAGCAATTACCAGAATGTATACCCTGCTTTGCACCGTTAACGGTCAAACACATCTTATTGGAATGTGTAGACTTTGATCCTATGCGTCAAAGGTACTACAATGTTAATACAATGAAAGAGTTATTTGATACTGTAGATTTTAGTCTTGTTTTAGATTTCCTAAAAGAGATCAGACTATATAAATCATTATAATGTGTTCTTATATATATTTACTTGTTTATATACCCGTTGACGGGCATTAATTTTGTTGATTTACATACATAGTTTATATTACACCTTATCATCCCTTATTTTTTAATAGTTTTATCTTTATATATTTACATTAATTTTTAATTAATACTTCATTTCTTCATTTTTCATCCATTTTTGCGCACAATATGACCTATTTATGTGTCGACGTGCCGTAAAACACCATTCATTCATTCATTATCCAAGATAGCCCCCTCCCCGCTCCCCACTCCACCTCCCCTCATTACTAAAGAAATAATCTTACATAAAGTTAAATATAGGGAAATATAAAATCGAAATCTCCTCTGATCTCTAAAGGAAACTACTGGGTGGAATTGTTTTTATAAAACTTGAGTGCATTTTCTTTGAAACATCTCGTTATGAACAAAGGACCTCCATATATAGTCTAAAGCATGCTGAAAATGACATTCAAAGCACCATTCAACCAACCCACCATCTGCTTTAACATAGACATTCGGGTGAAAAGTCAACTGACCAGGCTAGAATTTTGTACTAAAAGACCATTTGGTGATTCGGAGAGTGGAAGTAGTTCATCTGCATACAGTAAGCAGTTGAAATTGCTCAAAATGGTGAAGTAAACCCACTAAAATGCCCAGATATGCACAAGAAAAAACAATGTTGTCATATGTACCTTCGCAAAGCTAGAAGTATACACTCAAGATGTATTTTCTAATTTAAACTTTCTCTTGAAATAATTATCATGAGAATTGAACAGTCTGTCGTTTAAATTTCATAAAAAAAAATCAAAATAACTGGAATGGCGTAATTTATGAAGTAGTATATTACGAGGTAGCATTTTCGAGTGTCCTAAATGTTATAGATAGATCACAATGCCATTGTAAACACACTTCATGCATTTTGGCCTACTTGAAGCGCTTTATAGGACAGAGATTTCTACATTTAATTCTTAGTTCAACCAAACTAAAGCTACTGTATGATGAGCTAGTGTTGTAATTTGTTCACTGGAGGTATTTTAAAATTTAAATTGAGGAAAAGAGTAATTTAGAGCCACGTTAAAATGAATTAGCCCATAGTTTATTAGCTATTTAATTTTCCTTTTATAATTTAGTGTAATTTTCACTTGGGAATTACTGATGTATTGCACAACATATATTTGCATAATTGAGGCTTTCACTACCATTGACGGTAGTGCTACATTAAATAAATAATTGATGATTATCAACACTTTTTTATATGTTTTTTTTGCAAATTATATTCTCCAGTTTCATTATAAATATCAAAGGCTTGTAATAAACCTTTTATTTCCTTAAACTGCTATACCACGACTGAAGTATGTACAAATTGCCTTTATCCTGAATATATTGGATCATCAGTTTGTATTTATATGAATCTTATCTAACAAAATCAATCTCAATATTGAAAGGACTGTGGTTTGAAGGCAAAAAGTATTTATCAGTAGATAAAAAAATGTCACAGCAATTTTGAACATTTTGCCTAATTGTCAAAACATTTACTGTGGTTTTCCAATCTTAACATATAATTATTATAGGTATACAGTACTGGTTCTACCCAGGAAAAATGGGGTGGTCTGCCTATACCAGAAAACAATTGACCATCATATATGGCCTTACATGTGCTAAAAATGACGTAAAACATCATTCAAACAAACAAACAGTTAAAAAGGCCTCCAGGGTTGCTTTCCACCAACAAGGTTATACCATGGCAGTGACATGCTCATAGGTATACCATGGCAGCCTCACTAGTACCATGGCTGCTACATGGGTACCATGTCAGTGACACTGTTAGGTTTGCTCCTAACACATAACATTCTGCACGTTGTATGTAATAAAATAGTATCATGTAGCCGTCCCAATAAAGTTGGTTTCCATGCTTCTCATTGGTCACCGAAAAGATTTCAGTTTAACATTTTTACGTAGGCTGGTTTTACCAACAACATAAAACTCAACAGTTAATTTTGTTATTATATTAATTTATCATTCTATTATACAACATATCTATACTTACAACCCTATAAGAGAAACATAGAGGATCTTACACCAGTGACTGTGTATTATTGATTTTAATAAACGAGTTGGATAAAATGATAGGATACGAGGCTCTGCCGAGTATTCTATCTTTCTATCCAACGAGTTTAATTATTAAAGTCAATAATACACACTCATGTAATAATATTCTGTTATCACATAACACATCTACGACGTAAGAGAAATCATGACGTCGTTTTGTTGTTTTCATGACGTCAGCTACGTTATGCGGCTGTTACACATTCGCTCTACAAATAATGCCACCCAGCATTTTATAAAGTAAGATTTCAAATAATCATAAATAGTTAAGGTGTCAGAACGTATCGTATGATTTACCATACAAACAATTGGGAATAAATGTTTTACTGTATACAAACACAGTGATTCGGCCATCATTTGCATCTATGAGAAATAAGTCATGGCTTTAATACACTCCCAGAAGCCATGTTATGTGATAATATAAATATCCTTCATCTGGGTTCAAAAACAAGGGAACAAAGTTTGGTGCTTAGTAAACTTTTTGTAGTATACATCGTTGACTGCTGCCTGTGATTTAACAGTTGTTTGAGTTATAATTCACAAGATTCCAAATATTGAACATGAATAAACATGGCAAACAAATATTTAAATGATAGCTTTGCCAATAATGATTCTTATGAAAATGAAATTAATTTCAAGTCGAGAACAGAATGCATAGAGTTCTCTGTGTGTACATTGTAGTTTGTATTATGAATCTCCCTGCAAGTTTTCAGTGAGGGGTCTCCCAACAAATACAGCGCTAACAACGGGTTGTAAGTTATAATCAGTCAGGGTGACTTAAAATATATATTAAAGAAAATTATTCATTGATTGTGTATTGTGTCTGAAAAACAAAATCACCGCTAGCAGCCGACATTTACTGAAATTCCAATTTCATTCTGTATCTACATAAATCACTAGGAACTGGATTGCTGTTTTATGGTGCTTTTGTACAGTTATGAGAATTTTATGGGGCATTAATCTATAATGATCTCCTGTTGAATAGTGTGGGTTTTATTGAATATTGCAGGTTTTGTGTAATGTTTTATAGTAAATTAGGAGTTCACCAGCATTTATGAAACTAATTAGTAACAACAGATATTTTATATATGAAGAAATGTCAATTACTCTTAAAATATCTAAATAACAAAATGTTTTGCATACCGGTAGTAATGCAATTCATTGTCAGATTACAAAATCATGCAGGGCATGAAAATACATGAATTTCACAGCATGAGGTCAGAATGAATTATTAGGATGAACATGTATTGAGCTATGTAAAACATAATGGAAGTCTTTGTTTAAACATAATGCACCCTGATACTGTGGTCAATATTGGGAGGCCTTTGCTACCATCACAAACCACAGGGGAATGGGTAGACAAAGGGTTTAGGAAGTGGGGAAAATGGGTGAAGCAGAATTTGGGAAGTAAGTTGAATTATTGGTGGGAGATGGGGGAGTGGGGTGCGGTGAGACGCCTTTGTATTACAGTGGATAATACCCTGCACTTCTGTTCTTCACAACTCTGGCCCACTTGCGTTCATTTCCTGGTGAGGCACGTCTACCAGGACTGGTTGTGTCCACGGAAATCGTATACCCCACTTTAGTGCTGTCAGCTACATTAAAATGGACTCAAACGCAAAACTAGAATGTTTTCATATGTAGGGACGGACAAAAAATGCTAACAGTTTCAATTCATTGGCGAGGCATAAACAAAGTATGTATGAAAAGTGGAAAATTGGGTCCCTAGCTGTATCTCAGTGGAGAGTTGTCACCATCCAAAACTGATCAGTAGAGAATTAATCAATTTGAATAAAATCTTGCTCACAATCAGCCATGGACAGGTGTTAGATTTCATGATTGAACTTTCTGTCCAGTGTCATCACTTGGTCAGGGTTTATTGGGTTAATATTTGAATAAATTATAAAGATTGAGCATTTAATAGCAGACTGGACTCTGCATCATCTGCAACAGAAATAACTGTCAAGTTATTAAGCATGAGATCAAATCAGCGAAAACTGATATTTATTAATATTTGATGCTTGTATTTAACATAGAATTGGGTGTTTACTGGCCGGATTTCACAAGAGTAAAAAGTAAACTGGGGTTAACATGGCATGATAGAGAGGAGTAACTGTATGTGAAATTCTAAGGGTTAATAGTCACTCTGCCATTGTGGAGAATTCCTCAAGTCATGACACATTATAAAGAGTATGAGTGGTTGTATATTATATAATATCATATATAATATATAAATGTATATTTTTCTTAAGTCTCTCATCTGAAGGACTGGTCCAGTGGGAAATTTCGATAGTTTAATTCAAATTCAGTCCTGGCTTGGATAGAACTTGGTTCGATGGATTAATAAACCATTACACTACAGCCCCATCTGATAGAAGTAACACTACTGCAAGATTGTATTATGAACTAAGGGAGATAATCCAATAATTCATTCAGCAAAGTTTGAAATACAAAGGTTTTCCTGATTAAATGTGTTGATATGTAGCAGCATGTTTATCATTTTGCATTCATCAGTGTCCCAATCCCAGGCGTTAATGAGTTTTATCAACCATGTTGTTAATGAATTAAGAACTTTATGTCAATTTTATGATTATAAATGCAAAAATGTTAAATATCTGTATGACATCCATGAGGATGAATATCTTTCACAGTTTGGCGGTCCGGTGGTCAAAATCCATCATACTTGGGAGTAAATGCGAAACTATTATAGCTATATATAAAAAAAATATACAATAGTTTTGCATTAAAAAAAGCATTGCGGGGTTCCTTCGTCTTTAAGATGGTAGAAGATTGCAAGCTTAACTTCACTGCTGTAATTGTTTTCTTCCTTAAACAAAAACCTGAAATTCTAATTAGTCGGACTAGTCACAGTCACACCAAGATGAGCTATATACATTATAGCATTAACATGTCTATGAAAGTACTTTTCACTGACTACACAAGCCAGGATAAACAGGACTAACTAAGTCTTATCCCTTGTTTAGACTTCAGGGTCTTTCTTCCACAGGGCATTTAAGAGCATATTCCTCGCTCATATCACATTTCCCCCTACTCCTCAATTTTGACCCCCTATCCTTGATCTCTCGTCACTATTCCTTAAAAACACCAAAAAAACCTCCAAAATGCATTAAACCTGTCTATAAATAGTTCCATGTAGGCAATACTTCTTAAAAAATCCTTTCATTTACCGTAGAAATATATAAATTACATCTAAACAAATCATGATCCCTAAAAATATACCACCCGAAGTGTAACTTCCTCAAACACCCACTCCATGATATTCAGATCCCTTAAATTATTTCTATGGAAGACCGATAGTCATGATAGCATTAACCCTTAACCGGCTACATATATATAATGGACTGTTCTTTCTTTGAATTAGGACCTGATCAGGAGCCGGACATTGTAAACCCTGATCAGCCTGCGAGTAATGCAAGCTGATCTGGGTTTACAATGGACGCAAAGGCTATTATAGTCGGGCTTAGTGGGTTAATGGTTAATTAATATATTTAACTAATTAATGGAGTAAAAGGGTGGAGTCTGAAATTAAAGAATCTATTCTTGGTCCTATATCTGTGTGCTCTGCTGATCTAGTATTTAACATTCACTATAAATGTAGATGATTTCATACATAATTGATGAGAATTAAGCTCTCTGATCTGTAAGTGTTATTTAGTCTTGTCAGAGAATGTTAACACTTATTACTTGCTGCAAGGTTTTCATTGTGCATGCCGCACTGATCAATACATAGAGAGCTTTTTTTGCCTTGTGACTCCGGCGGTGGCGTAATGGTAAAGCATCCGCCTAGCATGCGGATGACCGAGTCGCACAAAAGACTGCGTACAGGTATTTTTTTCCTTCATAACTTGGGCCCCTTCTCCTAGCAAAACAGACTACTTTTTTCCCTCTTTGGCTGAGAAAATTCCCCTAAAAAAAAATTTTTTTTTTTTTTTTTCTCTCTACATTATTTACCCCTCTATTTTTCTCAACATTATTATGTTTGGGATACATTTTTAGAAGACCGTTTATCTAAAATACCTATTTTGCATATTTATTTGCACACCCAAATCTTCAATTTCTGCCCAATACACTGTTCCAACTATATCTCGAAATCGCATTATTTTTTCCCCTTTAACTTGAAAATCACTCTTTCTCCCCCCCACTCCTATTGAAGTGCCTGAGCCCCTTCCCCTTTTTCTGAAAAAAATGGCATAAAATGGTACTAATAGCTCCTTTGCCTTGTAACATTAGTGTTATCCTTGGTCACACTTGCAAAAATTGCTAATATTATTCGTCATGATTTCACATATTTTGACGAATCTTGGTTTCAGGGAAGCCAGTACAATAAGATATGATCCTTTAATTTCTTGTTTATACAAATTGTTTTTTATATATTTGGGTGGTGGGGGTGGGAATCGTGTGTTAAAACCAATAATTTAAAAAAATATGTCTGTATGGGACAGGAGAGTAACATGGGAGTCCGGACATGCAGAAATTGACATACCAGTTTATTAAAGAAAATCAGAGCGTTGGCACATGTTTAAGTATTCCAAGAAAAATCATGCTGAAAAGGTTCAACACCAACAGATAAGGCTGTGATTATACACTTGCAGAAATGAAACATTACCACCTGAGGGGAGTGAAACAATGTCAGAAATTACTTCAATTATCCAGTGGTTATTTTGTGTCCAATGCATTAGGTCCATTTAATCAGTTGATTTATTCAGCAATTAGCTGATCCATTGTGTTATGCATACCTGGCTTATCACAGGTATTCTGTGATGTAACTGAGATAATATTGTTGTTGCCTCAGCAATCTGTTTCTCCCTCAGGCACCAATCAATGGGTCCCTTTGTGATCAAAAACATTTATGCCAGCAAGAAGTTATTGATTTATAATTTAATAGCAAGGAAAACGTTTTGTTTAAATGTGGTCAATATTCCAGATTGGTTTTATATTTAGAACTTTAAAGATCGATTATCCATTAATCTTTTATAAAACCTAAAGTTGATTTCAGATCACACTAAATTTCAAGCAGGCATGCGTCATATATCCGTCATATATCCGAGAATCCGGAAATGCGTCTGCTATTAAAGAAAAAGCAAATATCATCCATTAGCTGTTCTGTTCCTGATAATTCAAAGTGTATTTGTGCTTATTGCCGTATGTATATCTAAAGCACATTTAATTTGTTGCTACAAAGTAAGCCATTTTCCAAAATACACTAAAGACCATAAAAACTAGAAAAACCTGCCTCAACTAACATTTATATTTCCTTGTTAGTGTCCATGAGGGCCGTCAACCTATTCTACTGTAATGTTTTGCAGAATACTTTGGCAGGGAATTGAGAGTTGAAAAAAAGATTGCATGAAACATTAATAAAAGGGTTTCCTAATATTGAGACAATGTTTTATTGCAAGTGCAAGTTTACAATATTGTACGTAGCAACATCATGTTGCAGATCCCAGTTCCCAATAGTATAGCAGTTTCTTATTTCAGGTGCCAGTTTACGGTACTGCAGCAGTTTCGTGTTTCAGATCCCAGTTTCCAATCATATACCGGTAGCTGCGAGTTTCTTATTTCAGATGCCAGTTTACAATATTGTTACAGTTTCCTGTTTTAGATCCCAGTTCCCAATAGTATGTCAGTTTCTTATTTCAGATGACAGTTTACAATATTGTAACAGTTTCCTGTTTTAGATCCCAGTTCCCAATAGTATGGCAGTTTCTTATTTCAGATGCCAGTTTACAATATTGTAGCAATACCTACTTAGGTCTCCTCAATCGATAAGCAATATGTAAACATGGGCACAGACTATCTATTTAGCTAGGAGCCAGCTGGGCCCCTGACTTAGAATTTTTAGGGGCCCAGCCCAAAAGTTAGGGGCCCAACAAAATATTATTTTATTTTACCACTCTGGTGCATAATTTATGAACAATTACATGCCATTACTCCGTGTTTATTGAATATTATAAACAACATTACTGATCATTACAAGTCCAAGTTATCTATTTAATTATAAATAGTATTGTTAATGAGTTTTGTTATAAATGATCACAACTAGAATATGTAAATTATTGTAATAAAAGATTAAAAAAGATTAGATGTTATTAAATTAATGTTTTATTTTGTTATAAGTATTTTATGTTGACATACAGTTTTAAAATTAATGTACGAGACCTTTTCTATCAACATGATTCTCTGCCATATAATTATTATTGATGATTTCTAAAAGCACCGCATTTTATTAATAAAAAACGCCGCGTTTTAGAAAATCCAAAAACCGGAAGTGAAACCTAATTATTTCCCCTTCAAATTATAACACGAATTTATGATCATGTGTAAAATAAACACTATCATGTCTGGGCTCTTCATTGGACCAAAAAATGTTTAGGCATTTTGGCTAAACCACCACAATTTTCTTTAGCCAATTTGATTTTTGTTTAGCCATTCTTGGCTAAGCTTTTTTTAGCCACTTTAGCAGAATTTAATACAATTTAAATATTTGTATAACTTTCTTATCTTATCATTAATATATATGTATATATTAAACCAAGTTGAATAATATTAATTCTTTGACTTGCTGATTACGACATGATGTATGTAATACATGAAAACAGGATAATTAATGCACATCAATTAATATAGTTATAATCCCTATATCACAGGTTTTACAAATACCAATCAAGAATAGGTCAAATAAGATTCTCTTGTTAATATAATTCTAGAATCAATAGAATCGAGTAATATACATGTATACTGTGTTTGTGCCATTAGTTTGTGCACTGTAAAACCCTATTCAACTGTAATGTTTATTTGTTAATTACGCCCCCATGTGGTACCATCCAAAGTAGAAGATCCAAGTTTACATCCAAGGTAGAATAAGAGCACAGTGTCTCCTTCCACTTAGTTGAGATGAACAGTCAGACCATGGGGGTGAGGATGTTGTTGGCTCACTTTTCATCTTGATGTAAATGGAGAGTGAGCTTTCGTTTTTATGACATATGCCATTTTTATGTGTTGGTGCATTATGAAACCCTTCAATCAATCAATCAAGCAACCAAGCAACCAAGCATGTAAATGTACCCATGATGGAAAAAACGGAAGACACAGTAATCGTTCTGTTTTTTGTGGCCTCACATACAACTCAAAATAAATAGCCTGGTTTCAATGCGCGAAAACAGATGACAATGTATAAATGTATACATGTTGTTAACATGTACGTATCATGGGCTACTGTCTGTTTTGAATAACGGAGTTAAAAAGTCATTAATTTAGCTAAAAGGGTATAAATCTTTTTATGAGAAAGGTTAATAATTACCATTTTGATAAGAGTTAGATGTATTGTTTACGCGCTGTTTTGAGTTGTTGTTGTTTTTTAAAAAATGCAACTTTTTGTTCGGTGAGCTCTTGTTGGGTTTCTAATTGTTCTCCAGTATCGGCACACCAAGTGAGTTGCAGTTAGACGTCGCTATGTAAAATAAGCCTCGTGTAATATAAAGCGCAAAGGACGTAACACAGTCTATAGATTTCAGCTCTTCTGTAAACACCGAGAACCCGTCAAGGATTTTCCAGAAAAGGATGGCCGCGACCTCAGACTTTTTCTCTTCGCCACTTTCGCCAATTTGGCGAAAGCACTTGGCAAAAGTTTCGCCATTTGCAATTTGGTCTCGCCTATGGCGAGTGGCGAAGACAAATGAAGAGCCCAGCATGTCTGTTTTAATGTTGATTTTATACCAGCAAATGTTACATGTACTCTTGCACATCTAATTTTACATTGACATTCGAAGCGCAGAGTACCGTAACATGCAGTTTTGTGGGAAAACGTACATCGCAACATCTCGAACATTGTCTTGTTTCCGCAGTGGAAAAATAAAAACAAACGTTTGTTTCGTTATTATTTTGTTAAGGGTTTGTCTGTTTCGGCCAAAAGTATGTAGTTCACGGGACCAAAGCAAAATCTGCAGGATAAAATCCTCGAACTTAAATGTTTGTGTTGAATGATTACCCCTTTTTCCATTTTTTGGATTGAATTTTTTGGTCGCCACAATATGTGAAAGTAAAATTTTGGTCGCCCAGACCATTTTTTACTCGCCAATGGCGACTGGGCGAGTGCTAATTTGTGCCCCTGTGTAAACATTTCAAACTGAAGCTCGGTATCAGAAAATTACTAAAAAAGTAATAACTCATAGAAAAACAATTTGAACATATTGAATATAGGTCCATATTTTATCTTTGTGGATCAGGCAAAAGGATTTATTATAAACTTCGTCATAACTTTTTTGAATAATCGCGTGACCTAACCGTTCGCCCTACTTTCTTTGAAGTTGACAGTGTCAATGTAATGACTCTGGGTAGAGATTTTAGTGTAACAAATTCCTATTTCAGATGCCAGTTTCAACGAGCTCAAGAAGGTGCTACTTCTCATCCTGGGATGTGCCGTGCAGTGTGAACACAAGGAGAAGTTCATCACTGTTATTATGGACCTCGAGGTCAACGTGCAACAGGAGATTGTTGAAAGTATCAAACAGGTCAGTGAGCCACGTGCATGTCATGCAGAATGGTGTATTTGGCAACTGTAATCAGATACAAAGTAGAGTGATCATACATTATTTTCTGAATGTTAATACATAAATAGATGATATTTGTTGTTTTGGAGTGAATAACAGATTTTATTTCATGGAGAAGTGTGAAAAGTTTATTTTCACGAATGCAAAGCATGAGTGAAAATATTGAAGTGTGATCACTTCGAAATGAAATAAAATCTGTAATTCACAACAAAACAACAAATTTTCCTTTTAATTTATGCTTTATAATCAAAGTGTACTGCAGTATGCAGAATTTTTTTTTAATTTGACGATGTCATTGGCTTAGTATAATAAAATTGGTGTTTTTAATTCCCCATAACTTCTCAACTACTTAACCGATTTCAATAATCTACGATGACTCATTTTCTTAGTTATTTCCAATCAAATGATATAACTTTTATAGCAACTGTCTGAAAAAAAGTTGTTTTTGAAAAATATGACCAACTGACATTTTTCACTATAAATGACAACAATTTTGAAATACTTGACCAGTTTTAAAAACTATAGCTCATTTTCTTAGTTGGACCATTTACAGTCAATGATATAATTATATTGAGCAGTTATTTTTTAAACACTTTTTTTTTTATTGTTTTTGATATTGAAAAAAACTAGTTCTGGCAGTGAAAAAATAAAACTCTATATTTTACACTCAGCAGAGATAAAATCCTCCCACCAACCCCTCACCCTCAACCCCCACATCCATTTGTCAAAAAGCTGAGGCAATGTGTGTTCTTGCTCTGAAAGAAACAACAAACTTATGTCCAATAAAATTAAAATTGGGACATGCAATACACAGCATAAAATGGCAAAAAATGGATTAAACATGTTTTTGTTTGTGCTTGTCAAATTATGTTCAGCCCTGGAAATAAAATATGTTTGTGAACTTGTGATCCCATTGGTCATTCTTTGTTGTGATGAATAAAATATTCATCGTTTAGTATCATCATGTACAATTATTATTATAGTAAGTAACGGGATTCCAACATAGATAAATGGTACCTGCATACCATCGACACTTGATGCTATAGTGTCGTATCTTTGTTCCCGTATAACAGACAGTAGTTGATCCTAGCTTCAGAATGAGGCGATATAAGCCATAATTCCCTAATGCCTTCTAATGGCCCAGATCAGTATTGCTTCATTATGCCTCATCTATTGTTCACTGTTCATAATTATCTCGCTGTATTTGGGTTAATCAGGAATTTCATACAACAGGTACCCCTGGGACCAGAAATGGTTAATTTTGAAAGATTTTGAAGCTTGTATACTTATTATCCTGTCATAGTTTCTGTTCAGGGTGTGAGAATGGTCGCTGGATGTAAGTGTAAGTTGGAATGTTATAACTTATAGTCTTACAAGACAGTAAAATTTCATTGTTTTGGGATGAATTTTGGCCTGTTAAAATTGGAGTTTGATAAACAGATGAATGAGATAATTTGCTGGAATTTATTGGTGGATTATGTACAAAACAAGTAAAACACAAAAATAATTGCTTCAATTTGGCACAGAATATATTTACATCTTTAAAACAAGATAAATGTTAGGCAGATTTTTCGTTTTATCTTCACTGTTACATTTGTTATATCGGTACATTAGCCATATTAAACTTGATAAGGCCATAACAAAATAATTGCTAGATATTTTATATTGTTATTCCTATGAAAACAAACCAGTTGTTTGAAAGCAAACAAATAAAGTTGTTTGAAAGCAAACAAATAAAACAACATATTTTGCCATTACTTATATGTACACTTCTAATCAACTGTCGATAACATTTTTTAAGAGGAAGCCAATTAAAAAAAAAAAAAAAAAAATTGGACAGGAAAGAAGATCTATCAACTACTTTATTTTGGCCTAATTGAACTTAAATTAGAAATATATTTATTATAGCTGTATTGGCATTTCTTAAAAATTAAAAGTAAATATGTAAAACAATTTTTTAAGTTTTATTAACACTTTATGTATAATCTATTTCAATTTAAGATAAAATCTTTTAATATAAAATTGTTCATAATGTAAATTAAAAAATGGACCTTAATGATGAAGCTTAATTGCACAATTAAACTATTTCTGTTTGTAATTCTCTATGTTCCTCTGCAGATCACGGATGACAGCGAGTCAATACTGCCCACTGAGTGTCAGGATCCAGATATATTGTTCAGCCATCTTGTACGACTTATCAAGGAGAGAGACGACTATTCTGAGGTGAGTCAACGTAGAAGTGTCATAACCATAACCATTAACGATGAGATTGCAGGCTGTTTGTTTTAGGCTATTAATGAGTAATGCATGCTGCAAACTGCTGCATGCTGGCGCTTATGTACTTGTATTTAAATGCATCTACAAATACTGCAGATATAGAACAGTGTATAAGCGCCCAGAAACTAAGAATTCAGCAAAACTGAAAATACCTGCAGAAGGCAGGCTTTTTTTTTTTGGAAGTATAGGGAAGTATATGAATATATTCAGTAGGAGTAAAAAAGCATTATTTTTGAGATAAAAGGGAAAAAATTGTGTGATTTTGAGATTATAGGGGGAACAGTGTATTAGGCAGAAATTGAAGATTTGGGTATGCAAAAAAAGGTACGTTGTCTCCCAAACATACCATGTTGAGAAAGTAAGAGTGGGGTGATGTTTAGCTAACAAAACATTTCTCAGCCAAAGAGGTGGAAAAAGTCGCCTATTTTGAAAGGGCCAAATACCGTCCCCTGTTTATGAAGGAAAAAAGCTCTAGGCCCAGTTCAAAGATCGGTTAGCTTAATACTTGGGAAGTGTGAACTTTCGAAGTACATTTTCTCATAAAAATATGTTTTATACTACTAAAAGCTTTTAATTTGCGTTTCGTTTCGTCTTAACATAATGCTTTCACATGCTCAATTTCTGGTAGAAATATTCATTTAACGGAAATTCAGAGAGATCTGAAATTTTGACTTAACGTTTGAACAACTGGATCCTGGAAGGAATTGGTGTTTTGGATATTTAGCAGTGTTAGGAGTACACAGCCTTAGCCTTGTGTATATCTCCCAGTGTTTTGAAATTCGCTATTAAAGCTTTAAATTGAGAATACTTGGGGAAAAACAAGTTGGTTACTTAGAGACAAAATGCTAAGACATAATTACCGGAAATAAATGTTTTAACATTTTGGCAGACACATGGACAACAGGTTAACAGCAAATAAATTGCTGCTATTTCAGGAAAGGGTGGTCATTACATAATGCTGAGATTACCACTTAATGATTGTAAGTGATATATTTATGGGAGTGTAATGCCTTGAGAGAGATTTACTCTTTTCAATAATGGTAGACCAAATATTATCATTCCTGAAGGCTCTGGAATCCAGATTACAAGAATATTTATTTAATAGCACATACTGTAATCTAATATCTGCCCTAAAGTCATATCTGGATCTTGAACATCAACCAAATGTGGTTATTTAGTGAGAACTTGATGTGCAAATTATAAAGGAGTCAATATTTAAGGTAATTAGGTTTTCTTCTTATATATTAAATAAAAAAAACATTTATTGTTGAAGGTAAGAACTTATTCGTTATAAATGTTATTCTATTGTTACTTTGTTGAAAATCATGATAGTGTTTTAAATGAGAATGCTTGTGGGAAATAAAATCTAAATATTATTGCAATACTTTGACTAGCTTAGGTGAGAAACTTATGCAAATGTTGTCTTTTTATTATCTTGTTGGGGGAGGAGTGGGGGTGGTGAGAGTGTTCATTATAGACTTTTAAAGCAAAAGATAAATGTTTGAAAAAATATTTGGGAGTAGAAAGATACTTAACGACGTTGTTTAACATTTATCTGCAGGTGATGTCGGAGCTGTCCCAGGAGCGTGACTTCTATCAGTCGCAGGCGGAGGGGAAGTCACTGCCCCCTGTCACACCCGAAGGAAGTCCAGAAAAACACCACATGGTTGTTGAACTGACCGAAAGCAAGGCAAAAATCCGCAAACTAAAACAAGAACTGTAAGTCACAGATTAGATTTGACTTGACATACTTAAATCATAATCAGATTTTTAATATGCATTTTCAAATGAAATTATGTATAGTGGTGTTAATTTGTAAAAGTTCCCATCTCTAACTTATGAACACTTTATCAATCTCCAGAAGAGGTAAAAGTTCCATCTCTAACTTATAAACAATTTAGTTTATCAGACTCCAGAAAATGTCAAAGTTCCTATCTCTAATTTAAGAACATTAGTTTATCGAACTCCAGAAAAAGGTAAAAGTTCCTATTTCTAAATTAAGAACACTCTAGTTTATCGAACTCCAGAAAATGTCAAAGTTCCTATCTCTAATTTAAGAACATTAGTTTATCGAACTCCAGAAAAGGTAAAAGTTTCCATCTCTAATTTAAGAACATTAGTTTATCGAACTCCAGAAAAGGTAAAAGTTCCTATCTCTAATTTAAGAACACTCTAGTTTATCGAACTCCAGAAAAGGTAAAAGTTCCTATCTCTAATTTAAGAATACTCTAGTTTATCGAACTACAGTTTTAGTAATTAGTAACAGTAATGGTATTTTAGTGTCTCAACATTAAGGCACATGAAACAGAACATTCTCAAACAATATCTTACCTATTTAGACTGCATGCAAAGCTTGCTGATTGTGTTCAGTTTGCGACAGGTATAACTTTATTTTTCTTGTGGGAACACGTATCTTGTCTTCAAAGTGAATAAGACGGGGCAAATAAACCTTGTTGATTGATAAAGATTTACGTAACTTTAAACTGCAGTCTTAAGAAACATATTTATAAATAAAAGTTTCCTTGGGACATCTTTGTTTTGATGTGTCTGATGTTTTATGTTATAAGAGAAAGAAAAGAAATTAGCTTGTTATTGTATGTGTATTGTTTGTCCACCATTTATTCAGTGTGTAGTTTTATCATAGTTGTCATGTTTAATATTCGTTCTTGTACTGCAGTGATGAGAAACAGGAGCAGTCGTCTGACCTCCGGGACGAGAATGAGGAACAGAAGTCCAACCTTACCAAGTTACGCAATGAGGTACGGCCACACTTGTCACCTGCTCCTAAAACAAAGAAAACCATCTTACTGTTCACCTATAGCTCTCATTTCTAGTATTTATTTAGATTCTTTACAAAACATCCAACAAAGAAATGAGTTATTGCTATTGACTGATAAAATAGTGAAAAGTTGGGGTTTACTCAGTTGCTTTAGAACTCCTTTATCACACCTTTTTATGCATGGAACAAGTTCAAGGATTGACTAATGTCCCTGACTGATTTTTTCAAAAGATAAAAGTTATGTTTCATCTCTAACTTATGAACACTGTAGTCGATCAGACTCAAATTATAAACACAATAATATCAAATATTTTAGGTCAGGTTTCAGTTATAGCATTATTAGAACATTAATTTTGTGTAGGAGTTCTTGCCCTTGACTGATAAAAAAATGGGTTTCCATTCGACACTTTGTTATATAAAACAAAAAAATTACATTATTTTATGTCGGTGATATAATAAAAAACATCAAATCACGAGATCATAAATTATAGCCTGTGACTGATAGAAAAGTTGGGTTTTTGATTGATATAATTTTGATCTCAATTTTATGCACAACATCTTGAAATAAAATGCAGGTCAAGTTATTTAAGGTCATTGAATCATAAGTGTAAGAGTAACTGCCCTTACATGAGAACAAAAAAACAACAAAAAGAATAATGTATGAAATCTAGATGGTAAGACTTTGAAATTACAGCCCACTTCACCTATAACTAGATCAGCTACAATGTAATACCAACCAGACTATAGCATAAGAATCTCACTCTTTGGTCGAAAACCTATTTTTCAATTATTATTTTTTTAAAACGTGTGTAATTCATTTTTCGCTAAAAAAAGGTACCCTTTCCTTTGTATATTACACAAAATATAGCAAATACTTTTTCATTACATTTCTATCAAATAATATGATGGATGTATTAATTGGCATTAGGCCCGCAATTCTTGTCTGTGAAAGAGACATAATTTCTTGCAAAACTAGATACCCAAACTTTCATTGGTCTTAAAAACTTAGCATGTTGAAAAAGCCAGTCTGCGTGTATTTGTATGATCACCTGAATTATATTTCTTAATTTAAGAATGTAGAGTTACTGAAGGATGCACGGTCAGCACGGGCACTCAGGGATGAGCTGGACATACTCAGGGAAAAGGTGAATAGCATTGTACTCTCTTGACATATTCCACAAAGTAAGCTGTAATAGTGAGCTCTGCTCGTGTAAACAGTTCATGCACCTCACAATACAATAGCGATAATTTTAAATTTGTGATCATTTTAAAATACTATAAATATATTGTTAGTTAAAAAGTCTTTCAGAGATAGTAATAAAATATGCTTAATTATCAATTTTCTTTATAAATTTATGTGTCGACGTGCCGTAAAACACCATTCATTCATTCATTCATTCTTTATACAATATATCCTAATATTTCACGTAAAGCAAACACAATCAACATCTTTCACATAAAACCAGCATAACTAAGAATAAAAATCCACGATCTTCTGTATACTGTTTTATGGTATTGTTCAACGTTGCAGTTGTTTTAAATAATTTTAATTTGCAGATGGGTAAAATCAACAATTATGAGGCGGAGATTCTAAAGTACAAGGAGAAGTTAAATGAGATGGAGTTTTACAAGGCCAGGGTGGAGGTATGTGCACTGTTTGGTTTAGACTTCTGGTGTTAGTGGCCTCGGTAGCTTGCGTTTTAGAGCTACAGACCTCTGCCCCGCATGTGTTTGCTGCCTGGTGGAGGCCTGTCTGATAGGAAACTACATCCTTTATCTCATCTTCTGAGATTGATGTGCCAATATAATCTCAGGGCAGGAAAATTTGTTTTTGAGTTACTCGTCCTTCGTATATTCGTAATATTTGAATGGCCAAATTGAGAATATTTAAAGAATTTATCTGAATTTCTACTCGTCCTGCATCAATGAGCACGGACGAGTGGAGTTTTCGTGCCCTGAATCTATTAGGTGTACCCGCAGTAGCATTTCAATTCTTTCATTCGTTCAGTTAACACAAGGGAAGTAACTCTTACATATTTCTTTAGAGCATTTATTACAGAATATTTCATTTTAAATAAAATGTTCCACATCTATCATGATTAAATATTGCAAAGTCACTGTACTTCAGAGTTAATGGCAATTCTTGACATGTGTCCGTCAAATTATCTGGTACTATTAGACTGGTTGTATGTATATTGTAGGAAATCCGTGAGGACAATGCCATTCTGATAGAGAACAAGTCGATGTTGGAGGAGCAGCTGACCAGTTGTCACAAGCGTATCGAGACTGTGGTACAGCTAGAACAAGAGCTAGTCAAGTATAGAAAACACATAGAGGGAATGGCTGTCGTAAGTTTTCATTTCTTCATTTAACATGAGCACATTGAAATGAAATCTTGGTCAAAATATTTTTTTTTTTTCAAAAGTTTACATTTCATAGATTCATGGTGAAGTATAGGAAACAGAATCTTTCTAATGGTTCTAAAGTTGTTTTTAAAAATAGACAGTAGAGGGAGGGGTCCCCCTCACGATGACCCACCTCATCTGACGTGTCAAAGTTCGCTATCATTTTTTAATAAAAAAATGTGTGGCTATTAATTGAAACTGGCCAGTTTGAGCACTGACAATAATAGTCGGTTATGATGTTTTTAAAAAACATTTTTATGCATATTAACATTTATTCCAAACAACAGACATTATTAACCAGAAAATGTCATATTTGGTATCATTGATAAAACAATTTTTTTTGAGATATTACTTGTGCCCTATATAGGAGCGTGATGATGACAGAGAGAAGATCCGTGTCTTGGCAGAGGAGAACGCCCAGTTACAGTTTCATAAGAAGATTAGTATGAATGAGAGTGCTAGTCTGGAACAGGAAATAGAGGCCACCAAGGCTAAAATAGCAGGTAATACAGTCTAAATAATATATCTGAATGAGAATGCCAGTCTGGAACAGGAAATAGAGGCCACCAAGGCTAAAATAGCAGGTAATACCGTCTAAATAATATATCTGAATGAGAATGCCAGTCCAGGACAGGAAATAGAAGAGGCCACCAAGGCTAAAATAGCAGGTAATACAGTCGGTCATGTCCTAGTGATAGAGGTTCCGCCTTGAATGTGGGAGGTCTTGGATTCAATCCCCGGCCCGGTGATACCAAAGCCTTCATAAAAATGGTACTACAGTCAATTCCGTTTAATCGCATATTGGTTAATTGCATATTTCGGTTAATTGCATGAAGTTTTGAAACACAAAACCATTCGTATTCTTTTGCATGTAAAAAAACCTGTATAATCGCATAGGTTTTTGTCACATTCTGGATAATTGCATAACGAATATCTGGCTGATTGCATACTGAAAGTCAAATTTACTTGTATTTTTCAACTATTAATTGATTGACGCGGTTACAGAGATAAGCCCGAGGCAAATTGATTGACAAAAGGTGCTAATTGACTTGCCGAGAGAAAGTTTGCCATTTTGTGCGGCTTCCGTAAAGCTTTCACGCCATGATGATCGCTCACCAATTAGCATACACGATTTAATAATAAGTTTGTACGCAATGTAAAGCAGTGTGTTGTTAATTATTTATTGCTCTCAGTTTGCTAGTGTCAGTAGAGATGCATATGCCATTGAGTAGCTCATAGAGGTTACTTAATAAATGAAAAATAAAATAAGCTTTTGTGTAATTCACACGACAAACCATAGCAAAGCTACGCAGGTTGAAAGAAAACGAATACACATAAATATTGCATAAAATCTATCAAATAACAGTAAATACTAAACGGATATGCACAATATTAATCCTATCAAACATCTTACATAGAATTAACTCACTTTTATGGAGTTTCTATGTAAGTATTAACAGAACAGTAAAACGAAAGTAGAAACGTGCACGGCTGCATGTACAAAATGTTCAATTTCGGCTATTCGATCGCATATATTTTCTTGACAAATGGGCTATGCAAATAACCGAAATCGACTGTAGTAGCTCCCTTACTTGACGTTCAGCATATAAAAGTCAGTTCTAGGACTGGTTGGCCCAGTGTCAGTATAATGTGACTGGGTGGGGTATTATTTATATGTATATGAGAGTATCAATTTAGAACAGATATAGAGGTGACCAGTCCAAACATTATATAGAGGATCTTACATGAGTACTCAATTATAATTGAATTTAAACGAGTTGGCAAAATTATATAATGCAAGGCTCTTGCCCAGCATTATATCATTGTTGCTAACGAGTTTAATAAATTCAATAATGAATGAGAACGAATATTAGATTCTATTTAATACATAACTTACTTATCAATTTTTATTGCATTTTGCCTTTCGCTTTAACACACAAAACTGACATTAACCGTGGGAATTGGATCATAGTAATTATCTTTTTTTTTTTAAAGTGCATACTAGGCTTATTTGCATACTTGTATTACTAGTGGTGTATCGAAAATATAGAACTCCCACACCGTAAGTTATGTGATAAAAGTAAAATATATTTCTATTAAAAACAATAAGTATACAACAATAATGCTCTGATAACCACAATAATACTAATAGCCAGTTTTCTTCTCATCTTGAAGGTGTTGGAGGTGCTATATCAGATCAGCTGAAGGAGACAACCAATGCAAAGATTCTGCGCCTGGAGTTGGAGAACCAGCATTTACTGCGGAAGATTGAGGATATGAGGGAGAACTCTTTGATTGAGAACACCTCCATACATCTTCAGCTGGAGAAAGAAAATCAGAGACTTGCAAAAAAGATAGAAAAAATGCAGCAGGATAATAAACAGACTTCTCAAAAGTGTTTTGAAGTTGAAGAAAAGCAAAGGGAGTTATTGCGAGAGAAAGAGCATTTTGCACAAAGTCTGGAATTAACAAAAGAAAGTGCTGAAAGACAGATCAGAGAGTTAGAGCAACAAAATGAAGATCTGTCACAAACTGTGGAAGTGATACGAACACGAAGTGAACAGACAAACGATTCAAAGTTAAAAGATTTGGAAAGAGAAAATAAACGATTGCATGAAACAATTTCTAATAGGAACCAACATGTGTCCAAAATTGAATTTGAAAATAGACAATTGCAAAAATCATATCAGAGAACTATAAATAATTCTGATAAAATAAATGAATTGGAAAATGAAACGGATAATCTGGAAAGAGAGAATATGAACTTAAAACATAGACTTCAAGCTCAGGAATTAGCATGTGAGAAAAGTGAAAAATTAGAACAGGATATTTCTGATCTGGATGTTGAAAATCAAAAACTGCTAAGACAAGTTAAAACTTTGCAAGCTGCAACTCAAAAGAAGGATAAATTAGAGCAAGACCATATAAATTTGACTGTTGAAAATCAGAAACTGCAAAGAATGTTAGAAAATATGAAGCATTCCACATCTAAGATAGCAGAAATTGAAAATGAAAACTGTTTATTAAAGAAAGAGTTGCAACAGCAGCAAAGGGTGATTGAGTCCAAAAAGTCCCAAAATCTCAAGTTTGAGCAAATGGAATTAGATTTAAATGATTTAGATAATGAGAATATGAAGTTACAAAGACAGCTAGAGATCACTTCAAATCGAGTGCAACAACTGGAAAAAGACAATTCAGAAATGGAAATAGAAAATGAGAAACTTACAGAACAAATTGAGTCGTCAAAGATTTCACAAAAGAGGTTAACTGAATCTGAGAAACAGAACTCCGAATTGGAGGGAGAGTGTATGAAATTACAAAAAGAGAATTTGAAGTTGACTAAAGAAAACAAAAGGAATAAGGTAACGCTAGAGGCTCGTGAAAGTGCAATTGATGAACTGACAACTAAATCTTCCATGTTGGATTTATCTCACAAAGAGTTACGGCGTACTATGGAGAGACAGAAGGACTCTCATAGTTATAACAGAGATACTGAGAGGGAACATAAGGAGCTATTGCAAGCACTACAGGTGGAGAAACAGACTGTCACTAAACTGAGAACAGTAAGTTTGAAGTTAATTTCAGCTGTGGTTCTCTACCTTTTGAGAACGGGGCCTCGGCTTTTCCAATTGTAAATCTTCTGTAAACTCTTGAACTTTAGAAAAGATATATACAAATTTGTGATATTCTGCTTTAACTATTAGCAGGCACATTTTATAGTTATGATCGGAATCTAGGAAAATGAACTTAAAATATTTCAATATATTAGGACTCCTTAGGTCCATTGACATGTTTTTGTGATAGGTCCAGTCAATTGCCAGTAGGTATTACAGGTCTAGAAATTAACATTTTTAGTTTTCTAGACCACCAGTCTAGAAGATAGATAAATCAGTAGACCTGCTCAAAATTTGCTAGCCCAATATAATATTAAACAGAAAAGTATATTTTAATTCAGGTTTCGTTTTCTTTTTATCAGTTTTAAATGCCTTCGAAGGTATCTCCACATTTCTTACGTCAACTTGCAAGGTTATCCTTTGATGCACATAAAAGCATCTTGATCAAGACTTCGCTTAAAAAAAGAAAAATACGGAAAACACTCATTTTGATTACTGAAACAATGGTTATTCAGCAGGTTTTTTTCCCTATTTTGTGAATGTGTCTGGAATTGTGAAAAATTAGCATCATTTTCTTAAAATTTATTATTAGTACCCTACCGGTCATAGACCGGAGAGACTATAGGATTGCACTCCGTCTGTCCGTCAGTCAGTCTGTCACACTTCGTTTCCGCTCAATAACATATAGGAATGAGATATTGGAATGACGCTTATTATGAAAAGGAAGCTTGGGATTGCATTTGGGGTCACTGGGTGCAAGGTCATGGTCACTGTTACTAAAAATAGAAAAAACTATTTCCTCTCAATAACCAGTTAGAATGAGATATTGGAATGAAACTTTATGTGTAGATATCTTATATGAAAAGGAAGCTTGGGATTGCATTTGGGGTCAAGGTCACTGTTACTAAAAATAGAAAAACGGCTCAGTAACTTCAGTTAGGATTGAGATATTGGAATGAAACTTTATGGGTAGGTAGCTTATATGAAAAGGAAACTTGGGATTGCATTTGGGGTCACTGGGTCAATGTCAAGGTCACTGCTACTAAAAATAAAAAAATGGTTTCCACTGGGTAACTTCAGTTAGGATGAGATATTGGAAAGAAGCTTTATGGGTAGGTAGCGTATATGAAAAGTTATGTTTAGTCTCATATTTTCCAGACAGTTAATTGGGCATTATAAGCTTCTAAATTTAACACGCTACCTAATACAGTAACACATTACATTGCTGTTATGTTACACTATCCATTTACATGTTCATGTGTCACTTTATCCAAGGAGAAAACTAATTATCATTTAAAAAATATCACACAATGACTGGTAGGGGACATTGTATTGCAGTCAATACTTCTTCTTCTAGCCCATCAGACTACCCAGACACAAACATTAGGTAGCTCTGCAGCATCTTTACTGGCATCAGGCTACTGGACTAGTGCTATTTTCGAGTTGTGCATTAGGTCCATTGACCTGTCTACGGGATAGGTCAGATCTATAAGGCCAAATAAAATAATATCTGTGGTTCCGGTGATATCGGGGAAAACAAATGTAGGGATGGTAGATTGGTATAAACTTGTTTTTTCATGAAAACTGATTTTTGAGGCTACAAGTAGGTCTTGTTTGTTACCTTGCTAATTCCTCCATCATGCTAGTGTTCATAAAGAAACCTACTTTTCTAACTCCACCAAAATGACAACAAACAGAGCTCAACCAGAGTTGCATCCTTTCCTGAGTATGATGATTTGCCCCACATACTTTCATAACTTTTACAGAAAAAAGTTGGGGGGAAATTAGAGTTGGCAAAAACGGCCCAAAAATCTAGGGTCGTTTAGGTAACCAGAACCACATTGTATATTTGGCCTAATCAGTCGAACACAGTATCTTAAATAAGATTTAATTATTTCACTCACACTGTTTTCAATAGAAATGGTTCTGTATAAAACCCAATTTCAGTTGTAAGGCATTTGGTTCAAACTTAAAATGGTGTATGTCTCTTAAATGTTCAAACTTAAAATGTTTAATCGATACTTTTCTCAAATCATTAAACTTTAAATGTGGATTCAGTCTCTCCCAGAATAATCATCTTAAAATGTGGATTATATATTTTTCTCAAAATTGATATGCAACTTCTAAAACGTGGAATCAGTTTTCCTCAAATGTTAGATTTAAAATGTGTAATCAATATTTCTGTAAAATATTCGCTAAAATTCAAAATTCCCTCAAATAATCAAATTTGGAATCAATTAAACAGTGACTAAAAGGAGGAGTTTCTGATATATTCAACTTAAATGTTTGGTACCAAAGATTCCCTTTTTGGTTGTTTTTTTGAAAGTTTGTCTCAGATATTCACTAAAATGTCAAATCAAAGTTTCAAACAAATATTCTTTTTAAACATACATTGTTGAGGAGCTACAAATTTGAAGTCCATTCCTAACTCCAGTATCATGTACTTTTAATATAAACTAATCATCTGCTGTACGTCTCCAGGATCTGGTGAATGAGAAGATCAAGACTCAGGAGTTGACCAACGAGTTGGAGAAGCTTCATCAGGATCTCGAGAGGCTTGGTGTCAACAAGAAGGAGTTGGTAGCCACGTCACATGCTAAAGATGAAAGGTTGGTACACTGTCTGTCTGTCTGTCTGTGTTAGAATGCTGTCGGTTAGCGTGTTTGTCTCTGTCTGTCCATCTGTCTGGGCATTCTTTTTTCTGTCCAGCCTTGCATTACCTAGTCCAGTTTCATTAGCTCGACTGATCAGAGATCAGCAGAGCTTATGCCGTGGTGCGGCGTCCGGCGTCCGTCTGTCTGTCCATAAACTTTTATTTGTAGCGACAACTCCTCTGAAACTACTGGATGGATATTCATGAAACTTTACAGAAATGTTTCCCATAAAGTCTAGTTGATCCTAGCAAAACTTCATGTTGATGTGAAATCCAAGATGGCCGCCAAAGCTAAAAATAGAGTTTTAAAATACAAGTTTGTAGCGACTACTTCTTGAAAAGTATAAGTGATATTGATATGGGACTTTTTCTAAAATGATCAGCATGACATGATGTTGGTCCTTGTCAAAAATCATTTTGATTCAACGTTAAACATGGCTGCCAGCGGCCATCTTTGTTTATATAGAGTTATATAGTAAAAACTTGTAGCGACTACTTCTCTGAAACTACTAGGCGGATTTTCATGAAACTTTACAGGAATGTTTCTCTTGATGTCTAATTGATCCTAGCAAAATTTCAGATCTGCCAGAAATTCAAGATGGCCGTCACAGCTAAAAATAGATTTTTAAAAAATAAGTTTGTAGCGACTACTTCTTGAAAACTATAAGTGATATTGATATGGGACTTTTTCTAAAATGATCAGCATGACATGGTGTTGATCCGAGTCGAACATTATTTTGATTCGACGTTAAACATGGCTGCCAGTGGCCATCTTTGGTTACAAAGAGTTATATAGTAAAAAATTGTAGTGACTACTCCTCTGAAACTACTTGATGGATGTTCATGAAACTTCACAGGAATGTTGCTCTTGATGTCTAGTTGATCCTAGAAAAATTTCAGGCTCGCCGGAAATTCAAGATGGCCGCCACGGCTAAAAATAGATTTTTAAAAAATAAATTTGTAGGGACTACTTCTTGAAAACTATAAGTGATATTGATATGTGTCTTTTCCTAAAATGATCAGTATGACATGATGTTGATCCTTGTCGAAAATTATTTTGATTCGACGTTAAACATGGCTGCCAGCGGCCATCTTTGTTTACATAGAGTTATATAATGAAAACTTGTAGCGACTACTTCTCTGAAACTACTTGTCGGATTTTCATGAAACTTCGCATGAATGTTGCTCTTGATGTCTTATTGATCCTGGCAAAATTTCAGGTCGGCCTGAAATTCAAGATGGCCGCCACGGCTAAAAATAGATTTTTAAAAAATAAATTTGTAGCGACTACTTCTTGAAAACTATATGTGATATTGATATTTGTCTTTTCCTAAAATGATCAGTCTGACATGATGTTGATTCTTGTCGAAAATTATTTTGATTCGACGTTAAACATGGCTGCCAGCGGCCATCTTTGTTTACATAGAGTTATATAATGAAATCTTGTAGCGACTACTCCTCTGAAACTACTTGATGGATTTTCATGAAACTTCACACGAATGTTGCTCTTGATGTCTTATTGATCCTAGCAAAACTTCAGGTCGGCTGGAAATTCAAGATGGCTGCCACGGCTAAAAATAGATTTTCAAAAAACAAGTTTATGGCGACTACTTCTTTAAAACTATAAGTGATATTGATAAGGGACTTTTTCTAAAGTGATCAGCATGTCATGATGTTGGTCCTTGTCAAAAATCGTTTTGATTCAATGTTAAACATGGCTGTCAGCGGCCATCTTTGTTTACATAGAGTTATCTACTAAAAATTTGTAACAACTACTCCTCTGTAACTACTCGACGAATTTTCATGAAACTTTACAGGAATGTTGCTCTTGATGTCTAATTGATCCTAGAAAAATTTCAGATCGGCCGGAAATTCAAGATGGCCGCCATGGCTAAAAATAGATTTTCAAAATTCAAGTTTGTAGCGACTACTTCTTGAAAACTATAAGTGATATTGATAGGGGACTTTTTCTGAACTGATCAGTATGACATGATGTTGGTCCTTGTCAAAAAAAAATTTGATTTGACATTTAACATGGCCGCCAGCGGCCATCTTTGTACATGGCCGACAGCGGCCATCTTTGTTTACATAGAGTTATATAATGAAAACTTGTAGCGACAACTCCTATGAAACTACTTGATGGATTTTCATGAAACTTCACAGGAATGTTGACCTATCTATCAAAAATCTATCAGTAGAGCTTCAAGGTCATTGACCTCTTGTGTTTACTTACATTTCAAAGTGGTATTTTCTTCACAGTAAATGGATCTCAAGCAAACTCGGTAAACTTGTGTGCATGCTATTGAGTTTTGGGTCACTAGCGCGTGTCACAGTTGCTATTTACATAGGCTGTTCGTTTCCGTGAGTATATTCTGTTGTAGTAGTTGAATCTGAACCAGATTTGGTTTGAAATTTGTCTACCCTCAGTCAGATACCTATTGATGATTAGGTTATTTTGCCAATGATCAAGGCCACAGTTAGTAGATATGTTTTTTCATAGACCCAGATGCCCCATCCGGACAATTTTCATGCACAGGCAGGCACCTGGGTAGAACCACTGACATTCCACAAGCTGAACATATCAATCTATTGCTTAGGGTGTAGAACTTTAGTATGATGATATGTTTTGTGTTACAATGGAGTCATAGATCAATGGTCAAGGTCACCATCTACTGATTATGAAAAAACGCTTCCATATTATAACTCATAAACTTCTCTTGACCTTCAATCTTGAAACTTTATACAAATACTCCTCTTGGACAACCTTGATTGATTCTGAGGTCACAAGGTAAAGGACAATGTGACCCTTTCATGAAAAACCTTTTTCTTAATATTAGACATACAACCTTTAAAGCCTTTTACAAATACTGACCTTGGTGAGATGATCAAAGGTCGACACAAAAGCACAATTTGTTTTCAGATAATATTCTAGAGCATTTTAAAACTTTACAGGTTGTCCTTGATACCAGTTAGTTTCCAAAAGATTTTCTAAAAATCTATATTATAATCTTGTTAACCCTTAACCCGCTACATATATATAATGGACTGTTCTTTTTTTATTAAGACCATTCCATTTATGTGACAAAGGGGTGTTTTGGGGAAATGACTAATCAGCAGCCAGACATTGTAAACCCTGATCAGTCTGCGAGTTACTCGCAAAGTTGCGAGTTACTCGCAAAGTTGCGAGTAAGTTACTCGCAAAGGCTAGGAGGGGTCAACTTGTTTTGCCTACCATGTGCTTATTTAAAGTTATGACCTAGGTCAGGTTACAGGATAACGTTTTATGAAAAGGGGCATAACTCTGCAGAAATGAAAGCCAGAGTTATTCGACATGTGTAATGACATTTCATTATGATGTTTAGGAAGTTTCATGAACATAGGTCAAAGATTTTCAAGTTATGGTCAAGGTCAGGTTGCAGGTTCTAGTGTGACAGAAGGACAACGATAGATGACAGACAGAGTGATCCCTAAATGTCTGCCATGCTACACCGGCGACACAAAACCTGATCTACTTAATAATTTTAGTTCTTTACCATGTTTCTTCGAGGGAGGCTCCCATTCTTTCTAGGGTCAAAATGGTATCGCCAATTTGTATACACGACACATATTTCGTGGTAGAAGACCAAAAGTCAAATGTTACTAACATCCTCTTGAGTGTGCAAGTCGATATTATCAACCCTAGAATAATGCCTTGGTCGACATTATTATTTCGAGGGTTGATAATATCCACTGGCACACTCAAGAGGATGCGATATTTATTTTATTATACCGAACACATACTCCTAATATACTAATATACTCGATAATGAAGAAAAAATGTTGTTGTTGTTGAAAAAATCTATTTTTAGAACTGAGCTTTTCAAAAAGCTAACAGGCTGATATTTTGCGCTATCACCCGCTATGACGCGTTGTGGATGATAGCGCAAAATAACAACCCGATAGTGTATGGGGATTTTACATGGAGTGTTTACAGTGAGGTATAATCATATTATATCAGGGTTCCCATGGATAAAATCCTTGGAAGTACTTGAATTTGAAAAAAAAAAATAAGGCCTTGAGTTGTGCTTAAAAATCTGATAAGGTACTTGAAAGTCCTTAAATTCTGGATTTTTGCTGTTCATCCCAAAAATGGCTACCGGTATTGGTTGTGCGTTCCTAGAATATTTGTTGCTGCAGTGCTCCAAGAATAGGATAGCCTGACGCCCGGGGCTCCTCGAAATCCATTCCGGGCCTGTCTCATTTTGCATACAAGGAGCCCGTCGGGCCTGTCTAAAAAAACAAAAAAAAAAAAAACATTTTTACTTGATTCCAAGATCCTCAAGACAAAATACTCCCATGTGTATTGTGAACTATGAAAACACTTGCAATAAAAAAATTAAAATGTGTTATACACAAATTGAAACAATAAGAAGTTAGAATATTTTGCCTGGCGTGGTGTCGGCAGTTTGTCACAACTTTGAGATCGATAATTTCTGACGTAAAACTACATTATCCTGCTATTAGGGTTGTGTTTTTTTTCCTCTTTGATGAGAAATACCATTTTTGGCAGTAAAAACACATTAATGCATGAAAAAAGTTCCTAATTGATGGTATTTCGATTGAATGTTTGTGAAATTTTGGGGCCATAAAAGTGCGGTGTCATAGTAGTTTGGACGGTACATAATTTCGGATTATTATTTTTTTTACATAATCGAATAAGAAAAACATTTCTATTCATTATTTAATCCATCATTCTTTCTTTTATCATGTGTAAGGAGTTCCTGGAATCCTACTTTTAAATGAATTTTACTCTAGGCTCCTAATTCTTTAACTTGGAGAAAGTGGTGACAAAATGAAAAGTATAGCCAGAGAAGGCCCTGATAGTCTAATAAAACCTGATTAAAAATTTGGCTCCAAGTTCGGCTCCAGTTTCACCAAGTCAGCTCTGATTATTATCGTTTGGCAAAAGTGCTAGTACTCTCCTTTGCATCGGTTGTAAATTTCAATGTAATATTCTATTCTAACGAAGTGATAAATAAGTCTGCTGACTAGGGAGCATAAAGTGGTAACAAAAAGAAAAATATAGTCGGGGGAGGTTGAGTAATACATACGTAACAAATGCGAATACCTAAAAGCGAATAAAGACACATTTCCACTAAGAAAAAAATATTGGACCTTTCCATTTTAAATCGGGGCCTGTCCATTTTAAATCAGGGCCTGTCCATTTTAAATCAGGGCCTGTCCATTTTCAGAAGCAAGAAGCCTGGGCCTGTCTCTTAAAATAATTTTCTGTGAGCACTATGCTGTTTTGGGCATTATATTGCGCGCATATTAGTCCTTGAATTTTGGGGAAAAAGGTCCATGAATGTCCTTGAATTTGGCCTTCCAATAAGGGTGGGAACCCTGTTATATATATATGTATAGTTTTTTTAACATACCCAACTCTTATGATTATATTAAAGACTCTTATATAGTTTAAAAATAAAATTGTGACAGGCAATTTTGATCAAATCTAAAGTGATACTAATTAATGGATTTGATCTTCTTCTGTACCAGTTGTATCTTCATACTGTACCAGTTTCTCACAACAGATTATTCTTATCAAAGCTAAAAGTTAAAAGGAAAATACAATTGCCGTCTAATTATGCTGATATTGACAGTGATATTGATGTAAGATAACGTTACGACGCCTTAGTTTTCTCCAATATCATATTGTGCAGTATAGTCTACTTACATAATAACTCGCTGGTTCTTTTCATTCAATATGATACCTATAAATTCAAGTTCATTGAAAAATGTGTGGGAAATACGATACAAAACTAAATATAAATTTAATTATGACAGTATTGATAAAAAATATATTTAAATGCAGTGAGTTTTTAATGAAATGTATGGGAAAATTGAAGGAAGAAAAGGAATTGATTGTGAATAAATGTAAAATTATGTCTCCTTTCAGTGGATAAGTATCGATCACGAATGTTTTATGAACAGATGAATGATCAGAAGGATTATGTAAATTTGTCTCAATCTTTAAAACCCACTTTAATAATGGCGACAGCATTTTGATAGATTGAAATTATTATCATAAATAAATATTTGGTTGGAATGTATGTAAAAAAATGTTTTACCTATGTAAGAACATGGCACCAGTCCTTTCTGAATGATCTTTGTTGAAAAGTTCTTGCTGAAAGAGATGGTTTTACAAGGATTATTGGCAAGAGTTTAAAAGTTTGTCTTACTTGTCAAGTATATTGGAATACAATAATCAATCAAACATACAAGCAGTTAAACATTTCACAAAGATTGAATGCAAAGTTTGACGTCAAACGGCCAATTAGTGAAATCAATAAGGAATCAACCGACTGAAGTAGCATTTACATAATCTAAAGTACAGATAAACTTGAGGCAATATTGAGACATATGTTAAACAAGCTTGTTTATTTAACGGTGACTTTCCTTATGAAACAGCTGAATAGAATTCCTGAAGAAACATTTGATAACCGGACCTTTGAAACATAAACGCCTAATATTGAAATTCTAATTGCTAGTCAATAAATTTGTCAATAATTTCCTCAACAAAGAGCTGCCAGTGTGTACTAGACACAGAATATTATATGGGAACTCTGTATATGTACACAGTTGCTTTCTCGTGTGAAAAATAATTAAGATTGTGTCTAACGTGCACCTCCTTTATTCTCTGTTCTTTGGTGTGGATCGGGCTTCATTAAAAATTAATATCTGAAAATCACATACCCTCTAGACATGGAACGTTTCAGTTTATATTTCAATGACTTGTCCTTCAATCAAGTCAGCCACTTTGGTCAAAAGGAAACCACATAGATAGTTACGGAATAGTTATGGAATATAACAACCAGTTAAATGGAACAGTTTATTTTTACATTACTTTATTGCATGAC
>JAWPHD010016070.1:0-32500 GCA_037043455.1 Cyrtodaria siliqua
CTCGCTCAAGGTACTTCACCAACCAACATGACTGATTTACTCGCTAAAGGTACTTCACCAACACCAACATGACTGATTTACTCACTAAAGGTACTTCACCAAACAACATGACTGGTGTACTCAGTAAAAGTATCTCACCAACCAATATGACTGATTTACTTAGTAAAGGTACTTCAACAGCCAATATTACTGGTGTACTCAATAAAAGCACCATCCAATATTACTGGTGTACTCAATAAAAGTACCTCACCAACCAATAGTATCGATTTACTCGGTAAAGGTACTTCACCAGCCAATATTACTGGTGTACTCAATAAAAGCACCATCCAATATTACTGGTGTACTCAATAAAAGTATCTCACCAACCAATATTATCGATTTACTCGATAAAGGTAGCTCACCAACAATATAACTAGTGTACTCAATAAAAGTATATCACCAAACAATATTACTGTTGTACTCGATAAAGGTATCTCACCCAGGTACTTTACAAGGTTAAAATTGTCCACTTGGTCTACCATTTCGTTATTTAAGATTAACGAACTGTCAACTATTTGTTTTTTTGCGAGTTTGCTATTCGCACTAGATCTAGATGTTGTAAATAGTATGTACGTTATCACGGTAATGTCCTTAATCTAGGTCATATTACAAATATAATAGTACATAATAATAGTACATAACTCGGCTTGAATGACCTGAATGAAGTGTGCTTTTAAAACGATAATTCATACAATAAACTAAGATATGAATATACACATTTTAAAGAGAAAATTGAAATTGCAAATAATAATAATAGATCTAGATCTATACTCAGTTGCAAAAGAAAGTGTACACTGAGTTTTGTTTAGATTTAATTGCATAAAGCTTTTTTGAGAAATAAATTGACAAATTCCAAAATGAATATGCCATGTTTGGAACCAAAGTTTTTATCATTCCATTGCAAATATCATGTTGTCATTTGTTTTTCAATATGTTGAATCATTAGGGGACTCGCTTGATAAAGAGGATATATAGGGACCGTGTAAAGTATAATTTTCAAAGAGTGCACTTTCTTTTGCAACTGAGTATACTGTACAAATAAGTAAACTTGTTAAAGTTTTTCACTTCTAGTGGGTGCATTTAATCATGTAAATATTGGTGCAAAATAACCTATAAAAATCACAGTTATAGGACAATAATTTCAGAAGCTGTGTTAACATACAACTTAAAAGGGTAAATATTAATGTCACGGCAACCTTGAAATATATGTACCCATACCCAGCATTAAAATAATTATATCGCTGCATTAATCCAGTGACATTTTAACTTCAAATCTGCCTGCATATATATATATATATATATATATATATATGTTTTAAAAATAATAATTGAGCGATCTTCTTTTCTTCGTTATTCGAGCATAACGTTAGGTTTAAATATATTATTTGTGCAATATATTGAACAGTTAGTTATTAGCAAAAACGTTTGCTCTGAACCCTCGGCGTGGCTACTATGAGGCCGTAAACAACCCTGAAATGTAACCGAGGCAAATCCCTTCCTAGTGGGCTTTGGGGACATGCCCCTCATCCTCATCCACCCACACGAAAAAATGACGATTTTCTACATGCGAATTCCTGCTTTTGAGTGCATTCCGGGCCATATTTTCAGTTTTAGGTTGGAGAATTACATTTAAGACGATTTAATTGAGTTTAATCGATTTTTGTATTGCATTAAAACGCTTACTTCACTGTTTGGTACCTTTCAAAATTTCTCCCGAGGCAACTGCCTCGTTGATCATCTGCGCCTCGGTATGCCTCTGCACCTCGGTGTGCCTCTGAGTAGCTACGGGCCTGGTTACTATAGTACACTAATTTGAAAATTAACAAAATGAAAAGTATAAAAAGGCAATAAGAACTGAAGCCAGAGGGTGTGGGGTTAAGGATTAACATTTGGTTCTTATTTTATTTTACAGAGTATGTAATTCAACTTTGTCTAGGGGGCGTCCGTGGCCGAGTGGTTAACGTCTCTGACTTGAAATCACTTGCCCCTCACCGCTGTAGGTTCGATCCCTCAGGGGCCTAGGAATCTTTATGTGAGGAAGCTATCCAGCTGGCTTGCGGAACGTCGGTGGTTCTACCCAGGTGCCCGCCCGTGCACGAAAATTGCCCGGAGGGGCACCTGGGGTCTTCCTCCACCAATGGAAGCTGGAAAGTCGCCATATGACCTTGGCTGTTGGTGCGACTATAAAATCCAATTCAATCAATCAATCAACTTTGTCAAAAGTTAGTTCTCAATTTTGTCAAACAAATATTTCTTCAAATACCACACAAGTGCTCTGTCAGATATACCCAAAACGCACCATTGCATAGCTAAGTGTTGTTGTTTTTTAAAAAAAGAGGGGGAGCATGAGCCTCTAATTTATCAGCGTCTCCGTAGCCGAATGGTTAACGACGTTGCGTAGTAAACCTTTGCCTCTCACCGCTGCGGGTTCGAATCCCACCGGGAGCTCGACATTTAAATGAGGAAGTGTCAATTCTTACGCATGTCGGGAGGTGTACAGTACTGGTTACACTCGGGAATAGTGTGTGGTCTGCTTCCACCACAAAAAATCGACCGCCATATATAAGAAATATAAAAGGATCTCACCGGGAAAGTAGCATTCAAGGAGGACAGTCAACCAAAAAACACTGAAACAAACATGCAAACAGATAAACAAGAAGGCAAAAGTAATAATAAAAGTAAACGACATCGCAAACACAAAAGGGTTGACTATAGGGCTACCGCCTTGGAACGGTCAGTGGCAAAGTAGGCCAAAGTAGGCCACTGGGGGTTTAAACCGGTCCTCACACTTACCCTTCTGTCATCCCATTAAACAGGACAGTGTAAATAAAGAAATCCCCGCCATGATCTAATCTCTAACCAACAAGGCAGCATCAATAGGCAATATAAGTAAAACACAAATATGCTCGTGTAAATATAATACAAAAAAAAAATAGCCTAGAAAGCCACAATGAAGGTACTCAATGACTTGGCAGAAGCCAGAGCAATAGGAGAATAAACCATTAAGGGCACGACAAGAAAGATCATAGACAAACATCAAACGCCAACGTCCCAATGGGCCTTAGGTAGGTGTCATCATAGGGTCCACAGCCTGTCCGGTCATCGTATAATTAAAGAGGAAAGCATAGTGGCGAAATGTTAAAGGGTCCACCACCAAGCATGCAGTACGTTGCAAAATTATAGGGTCATAACCTTTTTTGATAAACTTTTTAACAAGTTTAAAAAAGATAGTATGAAAGTGATCATGACCAAAAATCTTACGAAGAAGAAATAAAAAGATCGGACATGGAAAGTAGCATTCAAGGAGGACAGTCAACCACAAAACACAGAAACAAACATGCAAACAGACAAACAAGAAGGCAAAAGTAATAATAAAAGTAAACGACATCACAAACACAAAAGGGTTGACAATAGGGCTACCGCCTTGGAACGGTCATTGGCAAAGTAGGCCAGTGGGGGTTTAAACCTTACACGTGTTGAAAATGACGTAAAAACACAATAAATTGTCAGCCTATATATATGTATTTCAGGTCAGTTACGCCTCTGTGAATTATACTAATAATGTAATATTAATGATTGCATGTTATTCTCTTCATCACAACAAAAATCCTCTATCTATTTGTACATTGTTTTCCTCGTCACTTTATTACCAAAAATAACGTGTTGGGAGAAAGATAATGATAACAAGTGAAGGAGAAACAACCACTTTCAGTGTATTTTCAGACAGTGGAATAATCATTTTATATTTAGACGATTTGGATGAGTGCCCACAAACTCCGCCTCCTTAAAAATGACGTTTATTCCAAATCAAAGACTATTTTTATGCTACCCGAAATTTTCGGCGATTATATAGTCATTCCATCCTTCCGTCCGTCCCACTTTTGTCCGGAGCATAACTTCCAAATTACAGATGGGACTACAATGAAACTTCACACAATGATAGTGGGCATTGAGAGGATGTGCAGAGTGCAAGAACTGTAACGCTGTTGACATTAAAATTAGACATGTCGACATTAAAGTTATTGACCTTTGCAATGTTATGTCCAAAGCATAACTTCAAAACTACTGTTGGGACTGCAATGAAACTTCACACAATAATAGAAGGCAATAAGAGAAAGTGCAGGGTGTAAGAACCGTAACTCTGTCTTCAATCGAATTAGAGTTATTGCCCTTTGTAATGTTATACTATGTTACAAGTTTTTAATGTAACGAGAAAGGAAGCAAAACAGCAACACAAAAATATAATTAACAATTTATTTACATGAAATATTCACTTACAGACTACACAAATCCAGGTGTTTTTTTTATTATAAATATTCAATTTTTTAATTAAGTAAAACACAAAATAATCCAATGTACTTTTAATCCAAAACTGTAAGTCTCTTTAACCCAAAACAGTAAGTGTCTCTTTAATCAAAATGTTAATTGTCTTCTCAGTCCAAATTAATTTTCCAATATTTCTGATTTAGTCCAAATATCAAATTTCACTGTTATTATGAATGAGCACAATTATAAGTAAATCCTCTCACAAATATATTTTATATTTTTAAAAGCATCTTATTCAAAATTAACTTTTAACTGAATACTGATCTTCTGACCTGAACTGCTGAGCGGCTGCCGGAGTCTGTTTATATACTTCCAAAGATTGTTCCAAAAGTTTTCCCACTAAAACAGTCCAATGAGAACAGTCCAAATCATCATAAATGAATTTGCATAAATAATTTGCATAAATGGTAAACATATTTACATCTATACTAACTTTAGCTGTTCTTCAAGGCCAAATCAATAATAAACATTGAATACATTATATAAACATTGAGATATAGGTAACAACCTGGAATTCTTGTCCGGAGCATAACTTCAAAACTACTGATGGGACTGCAATGAAACGTCACACAATAATAGAGGGCAATGAGAGGAAGTGCAGAGTGAGTGAAAAAACGTAACTATGTCTGCCTTCGACTTAGAGTTATTGCCCTTTGTAATATTATACTGGAATTCTTGTAAGGAGCAAAACTTTAAAATACTGATGAGACTGCACATTGAAAACTGTTGGGCCAGGCTATGGGAGCCAGTACGGTGGAAACCAATGATTTGAGCAAAGCATGGCGGATTTAACACGTCAAAACCACTTGATGATTTATATATGTCCTTTTTAAAATATTGTTTTCAATGCCGAATGTTTTATGAATAAATCTGAATTGAATGCATACAGTAGAACACGTCTACATGCCCAAATCAACGGGAAATCTGGGTTGAATCTATGGTACTTGACGAACTGCTCGCAAAATCAATGAACGCTTCATGTTCAAACATTTTAAGAATAATTCGAATCTTCTCTTCCAGAAGTTAATTTACTAAAATTTCTTATGAAGTAGGTATCAAAGAATGTACTCATGGTTTTGGATTAACTGAATTTTGCACATTTCCTGTACATTTTGTAAATAGGTCACTGTACGCCACTTATTTGTTTCACAACATTTGAGCGGAAATACTATACATGGGTAAGAGGAGAAAGTACGCGTGTTAAGAGCAATATTTTTTAAAAAATGTGTACGGGTGCTTCTGATATAAGATAAATGTTTTACATAGTATATGTTTTACAAACAATTATCTGAGAATATGTTTTACAAACAAGATGTAAACCAAAAATGCATTTATTTCTGTAAATATGTATGGCTCTGTGGAAAGCGCAAATGCATTGCAATGAACTCCGTTAATGTAAGTTCCGGATAATTTATGTTAATAACAATTCATTGAATATTTTTGTTTGAGGTAAAAGAAAATGTAGCACCAGCATCATCAACAACTGTTAAATTTTCTGTTGAAGTATGTATATGGTTTAACGTCATTTTGAACTATCGTTCAATCGCGCGTACGTGCGTGCGTGTATTTCCACCATAAACTTCCAGCAAACCCCGGTACAGCTAGGTACATTAGAGTGTTGACTTGTCTAGATGTTATGTGTAGAGATGTATGTAGTGTTGAATCTGCGTCTTTTCTCTTGTAGGTATGCTGTGTTGTGTCTCATCCGCTCTGTGTAGTTGTCGCTTGGGCGGTGAGTGTTGCCGGCTGGAGTTGTGTAGCCTTCATCCTACAGTGCTGCACCCCGGTGGGTCCTATCCTACTAGACCGAGTGTCCTGTTGTTGGGGATCACACCAGCCTCTTCAACGAGCCTTAAGTTTAAAGTTTGCGAAGGCATGCAGGCTAACTTCCTTGCTCCGTGTACAGCGCCAGTCTGCCCCACTTCAATTCCGTTCAGTTGATGAGTCGCCGACCACACATTTCCCATGCAGCCTCGATCTCGGCGCTCATATAGCTGCATCTCGTCCATGGCTATTCCAGGCGTTTTTCCACGGCGGGCGGGACAAAAGAGACGGCACCGATCTTGGTCCACAGCACTTACAGAGTGACAAGTCCAGGAGTGCTGTGGTGCCTTCTCCACGACGTGCACGGGTAGGTGTCCACAGAGAAGAGTTCAATCATATGTCGGCGGTCTATTTTTAGGGTGTGTGCGGGGAGGAGTTAAGAGGGGAAAAGGGATTCTCGTAACAGGATTTAATAAATAAAAGATAACAGTAGTTCATAGTATTTCACAATAACAGATAACACAATAGGTCGCATAACAGAATAACATTGGCCCTATAACGTGCTCTCATGATATATTCCGATAAGGGGAAGCATCTTACGCAAAACACACAACCAACTGAGCAATCTCCACGCAGAGTTATCGTTCCCTACACTCACATATATCTCTGCTAACTACTAAATTACAAGATTTTGATAAAACCTGTTAAATTGGAATATGTTTGCCTGAAACTTATTTATTTCTTGTGTAAATATTATTTTCAGAATATCTGCAAATTAGAGGTTGCAAGATTTGAAATAATGCATGAAAACAATTTAGTTTTAATCGGGCCTATTTTACTACAAAATTAATACGTACTTAGGTCTCCTCAGTCGAAACGCATATGTAAACATTTCAAACCGAAGCCCGATAGCAGAAAATTACTAAACAAAATAACTCATACAAATAAAAACTATTCTATATTTATCTTTGCAGATCACGCAAAACGATTTATTATAAACATCGTCATAACATTTTTGAATAATCACGTGACCTAACCGTTCGCCCTACTTCCTTTGTCGTTGACAGGTCAAATGAAGAACGAGTGTACTCTAGGAAGAGATTGCCAACTCAGTGGCGGCGGGAAGGTTTGAACCAGCCTCATTCGGATTTCAAATTCAACACACTATCCACTAGGCAGCGCTGATACTTGTATTCTGTTCGATCTGCATGTATCTTCATTGTGAGGAAAGCCTACTATTTATTCTTGATCTCTAATAGCTCCATTGCTTGGCGTTCAGCCTATAAAGGATAGTATTAGGACCAGTCGTCCGGTGTCAGTATAATGTGACTGCGTGGTGTTCCATGACATGTGTCTACGGCGTGGTATTCCAGTGTGGCAGCACTATAACGTTGAGCGTTGGGTAGACACCGTCGTGATATGATTGAACTACATGTAGTGTTGAAAGCGACCTTTAATCCCAATCATATATAGGCACATACTTTCTCTCATGACAACCTTTCAGTGTTCGTTGACTAAGTAGCGAGTAAAATAAAACTGAAAAAGGAGTGTTCCAAATGACAGAGGATAATATATACATGCATATATAAACACCAGATGAAAAGTGTTTATTAAACGTATTAGCTGCCAAATGTTAATACATCCCATTCTGTCTAACTCCTTTCAATGACAACATATGTAAAACAACTTTGTGGAATTATCCATGGGGAGTAAACGTGTATAACAGGATGTCAGTAGTTTTCTTAAATTTGCTAAGATTTGAATATATTTAAATAAATGTAATTATGCTAGATTGAAAAACAATGCTTCATTATAACCTTGGAGTAAAGTAACGAGACTACATGGTTACATTACTTAAAGGGTTAATTAGGAGATACTTTCTTTATAAGTACGAATAGGACCAGGGGCTACCCTAACCCTACACCCTTACACAAATTTGGCCATTACGGGGTTCACAGTTTTACAGATTTATATAAAGAAATTGTTAATGTTTCTTAAGAACATGAGAGCACTTTGAGACAAGGCCAGTGGGTCTCATGTTTATGGCATGAAAATGTACACTTTTCATAAAATCAATTCAAATTTAGTTTCAAGCTAACTGCAATATATAAAGTATGTGACTATTGATAAGGTATTCCATCATAAATACTTAACCATGTTTACAAACCGCATATTGAATAAATTCACGAACTAAAATCACGAAGTAGACGACTACATTAAGACGACTACATTAAGGGGAAAAAAAGGAAAGAAGAAGGCTTTTACGGTTAAACTGTATATTTTAGAAGCTAACCCGCAAGTAACGGCACATTTACACTACAAAACCGCTTATCAAAACTCCAGGTGTTCAGCTCATATAATGCATATGTACCGATTCTTAATTCTTCGCTCCATTTTGGGGCTCTGTCTGGCTGATTAAAGCTGTTTATATTGTATCCATAGGAAGTGGAGGGGGGGGGGGGGGGGGGTGGGGGGCTTAAGGGAACATGTTTTCCTATTTAGTTTTCCATGAACATTTGAACATTTAGGCTAAATATACAGGGGACATACTCCTGACCCCACTTGCATACTGTCTCTTTTGCGTACACGTTCAAAACGCTCTAGCTACGCCCCTAGGTGTGCATATGTTGTAAAATGTGGCTGTAGTTGGCGGAATATCTGCTTTAAGTGTAGTAGCACCTGAATGTCATTCATAGCTTGTAGAGTATACATCTGTAAATCTAAATGTGATCACTAAATGTGAACTATCCCGATGCACTGGGTACCAATCCTTATCTAGAGGCATTTAAACAAGTGTTATCTCATATTGTATGCTATATTGTCATATTAAGTTATATATTTAAATGAGATGATATGTACTGAATATTCTTAACTGACTTATGTTATCCCAAAGCCTTAATTGCCAAATTTATCAAAACAGCAATGAGTTGGGCATATATAAGGCTTGAAGGCATATTGCAACTCGACATACATGAAGTTGATGCTAACTTACTAGTGTGAATCCAGTTTCTTGGGTATAACCTTAATGACGGAATAACATTTTAGTTATATGTATTTTAATGAAGTCATTCCTGCTTTAGCGCTTACAGTCTCTTAATGCAGCGGATAGCATGAGGGACGTAAAATCCATAGAACCCCGGTTCAAGCCTCACCGGCGCAGTGAATTTTGTCAATATGTTCTTGAGCAAGACACTTTCCCTGACTCTCGTCCGTCGGATGCGGACGTAAACCAGCCGTTCCCGTGTATCGTTTTTTTCTTCCATCTCGTTAAAGAAACATAGGACTATTAGATAGTAGGGCAGGTTCCTAAATTCCTATGTATCGTTCCCTCTCTCTCTCTCTCTCTCTTTATTGGCAATAAACCTTCTTTTTTAGGTAATAGTCATTCCACTTCCGCTTGCAATTGCGTGCGCAAAAGTTGTACCCTATGATAACGCCTACCTAAAGCCCATTGGGACGGTGGCGTTTGATGTTTGTCCATGATCTTTCCTGTCGTGCCCTTTATGGTGTATTCTCTTACTGCTCTTGCTTCTGCCAAGTCATTGAGTACCTTCATTGTGGCTTTCTAGGCTATTTTTATTTTGTATTATATTTACACGAGCATATTTGTGTTTTACTTATATTGCCTATTGATGCTGCCTTGTTGGTTAGAGATTAGATCATGGCGGGGATTTCTTTATTTACACTGTCCTGTTTAAATGGGATGACAGTAGGGTAACTGTGAGGTTTGGTGCACCCTAGAACCGGTTTAAGCCCCCAGTGGCCTACTTTGCCACTGACCGTTCCAAGGCGGAAGCCCTATTGTCAACCCTTTTGTGTTTGTGATGTCGTTTGCATTTTTTATTACTTTTGCCTTTTCGTTTGTCTGTTTGCGTGTTTGTTTTTGTGATTTGCGGTTGACTGTCGTCCTTGAATGCTGCTTTCCCTGTCCGATATCTTTATCCTTGTTGATCCTAGGTTAATTCAAGTACAGAGAACATCACAACCTATATTAATGTATATATATAGCAGGTGATATTGTAACGAAAGCACAAAAATTAAAAACAGTTGCCATGGTAAGTAATTAGTACAGTTATCTGGGTATCAACCTAGAGATTTTCTTTGTCGATGCCGTGTGGTGCACGGGCAAGAATAGGACCATTACTTATTCGGGCAAAGGGGTAAAATTCTCCCGAATTCTTGTTCATTTTGTCATTTTTGTCATATTCATTACAGGTCTTTTGTTTCAGGTGCTTCTTCAGTGATGGCAGAAAACAATGATCGCGGCTCCAGCGAAAAATGAAGTGTTTACTATAGAATTTGCAGCAACTCTGCAGTTCTGCAAGTGAGAAGGTTCTAGGCACATTTTGCGTATTTTTTATTATCTAGATGTAAATGGAGAGTGAGTCTGGAATGTTCATAACTGTTGGCGCCATATAATCTGTTTGTGTTGGTGCGCCGTAAATCCCAAGTTCACTTCAATTCTTCTTCGTCGATTCTTTGTTTAATAACACAAAAGTGGTTCGTGCAAATGCATATACTATTATTACATTTCATATGCAGAATTCTTCATTGCGATGTATTTGGGTTGGGTAATTCAGGTGTTAAAATCCTTAAAAAATACATAAATTGTAATTAAAAAGCGTTAAAATAGAGGTGTAAAAAGATTTTGTGCTGCAGTTTGCTATGTTTAATTCCAATACATAATCCAAATGTTTAATCACAATAAGTATGGGCATAACGAATTTACCTAAATATATATAGATTATAACGTTATAAAAAACGTTAAACTGTGCAATATATGTGTATATCAGAACATGTTTATGTTTATGTTTACTTTGAAGAAGGGTTAAACTTCCAGTTTGGCATGTGTCTCGACTCATCAGGCTTACTGAACAAATATATGCAATGCCATGAACATGGCGCAGTGCTTAATTGTAATAATCTATCAAAACACTCCCTTATTCATATTATAACAGTATTTAAATCATCGTAGAAAGGTTGTAAATTAATGATTCTTACAAGTTTACACATATAATGTTAAACATATTGACTAAACTAAACGCATACAAATGTGTCAATAGTGGGTGGGGTAAATTGACTTTTAATTTGAAGAAAAATAGTGATTTTAAACAGAATTCGACGGTAAACAGAGATTGTTTACTCTTTATATAACTAAATGAATTGCATCTTTAAAAATTAGCCCAATTATTATTCACACAAGCATGACATTCAAAAATTAACATCATCAAAATCTTATATGAAAGCGCTACAATGATAACCTATTAATGTTCTTTTTTTTTTAAATATAGGCTACAGATTACGATCATGGAAAAACGTAATCTATATACGTTGTTCTTTTCAAAAAGTGATGGTAGAATTTGTCCATAGAGTTGGTAACAATTTCGAAAATGTTGGGTCCTGGCTCAAGGCCTAAATTACGCTATCAGATCAATGGAATAGAATTAAACTTTACACGTCCTGGCTCAAGGCCTAACTTACGCTATCAGATCAATGGAATAGAATTAAATTTTACACACAATGTCGAATATGACAGACAGAGAGACACTTTTTATTCGGCAGCGACTCTTATATAGCTTTAGTAATTGCACATGGTAAGGTATTAATGAATAGTTACTTTGAGTTTTTCAGCTATAAACATGCTTTACAACTTGAATTCCTATAGAGCTCGTCTGAAAAACTTGAATGGTATAAACACATATTTTGTAATGTTGAAAGGTTACCATTTCACTTGCTGAAATGACGTTTTCGTAAACCAGTCTACTGAAATCATTACTATTCAGAAGCCTCAGGAAGGTAGGGTTCAAGCCTGCTGATTTCCCTTTTCTTTTTTTTCTTTTTCTTTTTAATTTTCATTGGTTTTTATTATTAAATCAAATTATTCAATGAATACAATTGGTTAAAAGTTGATCACATGATTAAAAATAAAAAGGTATATTGACCTGAAAAACGTATATTGACTTTTGTATATTGACCTGTGAAAAATGAGTATGAAAAATTCAATTTCCATGAATATTCAAAATTCAAAATATATTCAAAATTCAAAATTTCAAAATTCAAAATTTCAAAATTTCAAAATTCAAAATTCAGAATTTCAAAATTCAAAATTCAAAAATTCAAAATTCAGAATTTCAAAATTCAAAAATTTCAAAATTCAAAATTTCAAAATTTCAGAATTTCAGAATTTCAGAAATTCTAAATTCCATGAATAATTTGATTTAATAATAAAATAATTGTTGCCTTTTAGGTTCGGTCGATATATAGAGTTTTTTGAGATACGGGAAATATCTCCCGAGGTAGAGAAATGGCCCCGATATACTTGATATATTATTATGTTAAGTTCTTGTCTCTCGGCAGCTATTTTACGCTTGCGTAAAACCTTGCTTGTTTTCGTCATATATGCAATACAATTATTATCACACAATATATTTAAAAAAAAAATGTAACGCATGCGTTATATGTAGACGATTTTTAATAATATGTTAGTTTGTGGAGCTTTAGTTCAACTCAGATACCTGTAGTCTTAAGGTAAAGTGAAGAATTAAATACAGATTAGTTTTTATTTGGTCCACATTATTATACATGTTAAAGGTAACATATTGAACTATACACTGTTACCAGGTGATCTTGATCACACAGACGCAAAAACTTGAGAATTTTCTGCATTTATTAATAAGCATTTTTCATGTACTGAGCATTGGGTAGACTTATTTATCACATAACATCCCTTGTTAGCAGTGTCGTTCAACCCATTTAATATTCTATTGTATACACACGTTTAATACAACCTGGAACGATTTTGATTGGTTGAGTAAAACCTGTAACTACGTAAGTTTATTAACTGAACCTATTTTATTTATTACAAATTCGCCCAGATCTGAATCATAAACTTATTATTTGTGACAGCTTATAAAAATAACGCACGTTATACAAAACATTGTTGTTGATTTTTTAAAAAGTTGGCGTAAACTGCTATTTTGTAAAGAGGTAAAACACGAACTCTTATTATACGCAACATTATGTGTGAGACGCGACGTCACGACGTCACATATTTATGACGTTTTGGCGCTAAAATGTGTCTGACGTCGTGGCGGTTCTATGTCCATCTGAATTATTTTTTACTAATTTGATTGTAATGTTATGATATAAAAAAGATCTTAAACTCGTTCCCATTCCATATAAGATTTATGAAACTCGTTATCAATTATTTTTAATTTTAACTCGCCAAAAGGCTCGTTAAAATTGAAATAATTCATAACGAGTTTCATAAATCTTATATGAAAGGTGAACTCGTTTAAGATCCTCTATATGTATAACTAATATCTATAAAAAGCATACACATTTAGTACAAATATAGTTAAGTAAAATGTATCACACTTAGAATGGCGAATAAAAACTATTTAAATTAGATAAGTTCAAACTTAGCATAAAGTCAACAACATCGGCGAGGAACTCGTACTTTTCAAGAGGGCTAGTGTGGTCTAGTTGATAGCGCGTTGGATTTGAAATCCGTCAGATATACGCCAAACTTCAAATAAAAACGAAGGGGGAACATCCCCCCGAGCACCGTACCGCCCCGCATCCACATCTCCTTCTAGTTTATCGGGCCTATACATGCATATCAGGTCAAATACGCCCCTGTTGTCAATACGCCACATCCGGGTATTTTATTCAATCACAGTCAATATTTACTCATCAAATTTAGTCATTAAGTCTTTCAATAAACTGATAAAAAATACGAATACTTCTCTCTACAGTACAACGTCAAACCACTCGGATGGATACTGACTAAACTATACCTTCACATAATATGTTATTACGATATTGGGTTCCCACCGTTGACATTAAAACATTATATACGGTCATGCTAATTATTTTCTTATTTATTTCTACATTTTAATTAATTGTATGCAAGCAGTTAACAAATAGAAATTATATCAGATTAATACATCGAGATGCTAATTTTAATGTTCGATAAAAACTTCGAGATTGCCGTGTGTCCCTTTAATATTATTTTGTATAGCCCTGATCGCATATGTGATCTAGCTCGTCGTCGTTTGCCAAATTAAACTCGTTTCAGGTAATATCTCACCATACAGATTCAATAACCTTTATATTTGTACGAATGACTGGGTATCGACAAAACAAGACAAATAAAGAGTGCCTTTGCAATTAGATTTGTAATAAGACCCGAAATACTTCATAAAATATAATTCATGTTTACAAACTGCGTAGACAATTTTGACAATCTGTGTTGACATTTTTAACAGCTCTGGTCTATTTAAAGTACATAATACCATTTATATTTATGTCTTGCAAGCAGTTGTACATATTTAAAACGGGAGTATAAAGTAGGGCATAAAAGCGCATATCGAATAGTACAGTAAACCTAACTGGGTGGCGAAACTCTGTATTATCAATTTATTAGTTGAGTGTACGGTTGTTTTCCCATAAATATTATGTTCAACGTTACGAGTTTGCGTTTAGTTTAGTTTCTAAGGAAATGCTTTCACATAATCTGGTGGGCGGGTCTTAACACTTCATTTATTATTTATTGCGTGTTAACACAGCATGTCTATTATACACTTCATTTATTGTGTATCGTTTGTTAACACAGCATGTCTATTATACACTTCATTTATTGTGTATCGTTTGTTAACACAGCATATCTATTATACACTTCAGTTATTATATAGAGGCAGATCTATTATACACTTCATTTAATATATATTGCTTGTTAATACAGCAGGTCTATTTTACACTTAATTTAAAGTTTATCGTTTGTTAACATAACAGGTCTTTTACACACTTAATTTATTAATTATTGCTTGTTAACACAGCAGGTCTATCATACACTTCATTTATTATTTATTACCTGTTAACACAGCAGGTCTGTTATACACTTCATTTATTATTTATTGCTTGTTAACACAACAGGTCTGTTATACGCTTCATTTATTGTTTATTGCTTGTTAACACAGCAGGTATGTTATACGCTTCATTTATTGTGTATTGCTTTGCTTGTTTACACAGCAGGTCTATTATACACTTCATTTATTATGTATTGTCTGTTAACACAGCAGGTCTGTTATACACTTTATGTATTGTTTATTGCTTGTTAACATAGCAGGTTTATTACACACTTCATTTATTATTTATTGCTTGTTAACACACTAGGTCTAATATACACTTCATTTATTGTTTATTGATTGTTAACGTACTAGGTCTAGTATACACTTCATTTATTGTTTATTGATTATAATAGACCTGCTGTGTTAACAAGCAATTCGTAATCAGTGAAGTGTATAATAAACCTTCTGTGTTAACAAACAATAAATAATAAATGTACTAGGTCTAATATACACTTCATTTATTGTTTATTGATTGTTAACGTACCAGGTATAATATACACTTCATTTATTGCTTGTTAACGTACTAGGTCTAATATACACTTCATTTATTGTTTATTGATTGTTAACGTACCAGGTCTAATATACACTTCATTTATTGTTTATTGATTGTTAACGTACTAGGTCTAATATACCCTTCATTTATTGTTTATTGCTTGTTAACACAGCAGATCTATTATACACGTCATTTACTGTTTATTGCTTGTTAACACAGTAGGTATATTATACACTTCATTTATTGTTTATTGCTTGTTAACACAGTAGGTATATTATACACTTCATTTATTGTTTATTGCTTGTTAACACAGTAGGTATATTATACACTGCATTTATTATGTATTGCTTGTTAACACAGCAGGTCTATTATACACTTTATTTATTATGTATTGGCAGTTTACACAGTAGGTATATTAAACACTGCATTTATTATGTATTGCTTGTTAACACGGGATGTATAGTGCACACTGCATTTATTGTTTATTGCTTGTTAACACAGGCAGGTCTATTATACATTTCATTTATTGTTTATTGCTTGTTAACACAGCAGGTCTATTATAACCTTCACTTATTACGAATTGCTTGTTAACACAGCAAGTCTAAACGTAGACTTAATTAATTTATTAAATACAAATTGGTACGCCGCATGTTGCTGGTATACGTTAAACAACTATGCGATAGTTAATTTAATCTTTTAGTTAGCAAAGATTTTTATAAGTTTACGGAAGCGTTAAACCTTCTGGTGTAGCTTTTTAGTCATACAAAGGTTACGAATGTTAAAATCCTCAACTCGAGTACAAGCTCTAGAAAGATGAATAATTTAAAAAAAAAAAAACTCTCAGTTAAACATAAATAAATCGATACTTCTAGATACAAATGAGAACTAGTGTAAAGATAAATACTTTATTTGGTCAAACAATAAAGCAACAGCACTGGAATTGTTTTTACAAATGGTAGAACAAAATACCACGAGGAAAATCCTATACCAAAGATAAATGAGTTTTGCCATTGTTTAGATGGTTGGAAGAAACATAGTTTATGAGAAAAATAATCGTTATCAAAACATTTGCACTACCCATGCTCATGTATCCTCTTACAGTTTTAGGGATGCCAAATGAAGTTTGCATTAACCGAATAAAAAACAATTATTGTTGGAAGGTAAAGCCGATAAAATAAACAGAACACAGCTATTCAGAATTATGAAAATACGAGGTTAAAACGATTTATATAAACCTGTTTATAAATTCAATAAAAGTAGGTTGGATTAAAACAAAATCTAGACCTTCAGATCCTAATAATCACGATACCGGGTAGTTGTAAGGCAATATAATGAAAGAAATTAATAACTATGGAGGTAAAACATTGTTTGAAATCATATTACGTGGTCCGTGGGAAAGCTTATATAAGCAGGATTTCAGAACGGATATGTCAACAATGTAACGTTTTTAAAAACTTTTTTTACTGAAAAAAATGCAATGATCTGTTTAAAAATGACCTATTTAATGTTTTATTTTTACAATATGCAAACCTTTTAAGCCGAAATTAAGGTTTTATTCATACCACAGCCAACCCCGTTTTCGCTTCATGGAAAAGGAGTTGGATTGGATATGAAAGTTAATACTCGGACCCCGTAATGAATTTTAATACGATTGGAGAAAAAACAATGACTCTTAACTTACAGTTTTTATCCCAAATTAAATTATGGTCAATAATACATTTTAGGGAGAACATGAAACAATATTCGAGACAAATTATATGGTACAAAACATTCTATACATTTGATCATTTAAAAGAGGTTTTCAGTCTAAATAACTCTGAGTTTCTTCAATATTATAAAATCATACAAAGCATGCCAAAGATATGAAGGAAAGTTATTCAAACAGAAATAGGAAGCAATATTTATATTGATCAAACATTGTTAAAAGAAAGAAATAAAAAAAAGAAATACAAATAAAGTTATATAAAATAGGCAAATTAGACGTAATCAGAAGGATCTCGGTATTAAACATACATATTTACGAATCTTAACTGGACACGTGTTTATCTGAAGTATTTGAATGCTAAATTGACACTAAACTTAGAACTTTCCAGTATAAAGCTATAATGAGAGTTCCCCCAACAAACACATTTTTGTTTAAAGAAACTAGCCCACCAAATAACGGCACAATTACAATAAACGTTACAGTACTTAACCGTTTATCAAAACTCTATCTGTGTCCAGGTAACATAATAATGCATATGTGCCGATTAAAAATACATTATTTGTCACGGTGTAACAAAATGAAGACATGTTCTTTTTATTATATTGTAGAATTTCGTTGGGGCCTCATTTGCCTTGATTTTAAATGGGAAATTTTACAGCATATCTACCTCGAGCGTAAATTCTCATGGATGCATATCTTAGAAAAATTATTTTGTAACAGATTCATGTTAGTGAGTCAAAAGCAAGTTAATTTTGTTTTTGTTTCATTAAAATTGACTAAACATTAAGGGAGTTATACTTTATTTTTATTGGTAAAAACTCATAATGACCCTTAGTTTAAACTTATTTATTTTACATCGATTGTAACGAAAGCTCTATGAACTTGTTTGAATCACTCTCAATGTCTTCCTGGGTAGAACCAGAATTAAGCAAATACAGATAACGTATCTTGCTCAGGGACACAACACATATGGTAATGGCGGGCATCGAAACCGCGCCTTTTCGATCATGGTACTAACGCTCTACCACTAGACCACAGCGCTCCACTATCGATCATTAGACAGGGCCAAACTTATGAACATTAAATTAATGCATGATAAGTCAATATTCATATTTTCCTCTATTTACCCGGGGAAGGTATGGAGCGTGAGTGTCACCTGATATCATGTGACTGAGAGAGACGTAATTATTTAATCCCGAGGGAGTTCTGGAAAGCGGGCACACACGACATTACTGAGCAGACCGGCGGGTTGGTCGTTGGAATCAGCATCACACGGCAGCTGGCCGTTTTGTGCAGAGTGCCCTTACGTCAAGTCATTGAGAGCGTAACCGGGACTCCGGGGTCGCAGTGAGGACCGCCATCATAGGAGGTGGACCCCACACTCGCCATGCTGGGCGACGTCAGATCTCTGGCAGCCTTCAGCGAGTTGTGACGGCGCTACATATATTAGTCACCGCCACGGATGAGCGGGACCATATGACAACCGGAAGCAGTGTCACCGGGTCAACTGAATGCCATCGACAGAGGAGTATACGTGTTGGCATACGTGTTGGCTATCTACTATTATGAGTTAACGACCTTAGTCTTCAGTGTTAATAGAATTGAATAGGTAATCGCTGAAACGCTGAGACGAACTTTTTCAGTAACCGAAATATAAGGATGAATCTAAGCAATCAAAAGATTGATCTTCAGTGACATAGAAATAACTGAGCTCATGTGGTAACATCTACAGTCGACATGAAACTTTAATTAGCTTTCATCACATTATCATCATCTATCATTCATTTGATTTGTAATACAATTTTCATGTTGTTAATAAATTTGTAAATATTTTACTTTCTGATTATTCCTTGGAGGGTTTTCCCTACTGTTCTATTGATATGACCAATCGCTTCACCCTTACACACGGGTTCTTAACTCGTCCGTCGCCGTGTATCGGTCTTTCCTCCGAGCTCGCTAAAGAACCATAGGAATCTTTTCGATAATAAGAGTAGGGCACGGTTCCCGGATTCCTATGTATCCTTCCCGTCTCTCTGGGGCGGCTCTAAATAACCTATACTGTGTTGATGAGCCTTTAAACAACATTCAATTCAATTCAATTAACATACCCGTGATTGAATATGCGTAAAATGAAGCATGAGTTTGTAACTCTTAAGTAAATGCATCAGTTTTGGGTTTGGCCTGGCTGGTTATAGACGTTTATATTGTATCTTTGACTTTGGATTCTCAAGATATACAAGTTAAATATATATATATATACTGAACCAAACAGCTAACGCACCAGTAGACAATACCTTTAATATCTCAAAAATAACAATCAATAAATCAAAACAAATTTCATTCTGAACGAGACAAATATCTTGTCAATAACGACTGTAAATTTAAAAAAATAATTCAAATCACCTGTCTCCAACGGTATCAGACGGCATATAATAAGTTCATACATTAAAGGTATTGTCTACTGGTGTGCGTTAGCTGTTTGGTTCAGTATATATACCTCGTCGTCAGTAGGTTTAAGCCTTTTTTTGGACAGAAGTATAAAACCTTTTAATCGCATATACAAATGCAATTTTTCGTTTCGTTTAATAACATCCTATAGGCTATATATAATAATACATTTATTTTTCGAGAGAATCACACATAAATAAAATATGTGTTTTTGATTAATATTCTGTAAACATGTATTTAGAAAACGTAACTGCAATTGTGAAAATTGAAAAATAAAATATTTTCATAACAAACAAGATATTCAAATATGTCATGTACGTTATTCCGTTGTGAAAGATTGAGTCTTCTCTTTGTTTTGTTTGTTTGTATGGTGTTTTACGTCATTTTCAACAGAAACAAGGTTATATATGACAGTCGATTTGTTTGTGTGGTGGAGGCAGATCACCCACTTTTCATGGATAGAACCAGTAATGTACACCTCCCGCCATCCGTAAGAATCGACACTTCCTCATTAACAAGTCGAGTTCCCAGTGGGATTTGAAACCGCAGCGGTGAGAGGCGAATGTCTTCTCTTTGCAGGGGAGCATATTTGATTTTAATCTAATAAATAAATATGCGTGTATGTGTTATTAAATTAGAGTATTATTTTGCTGTCTCCTCCTTCTAACTTTCCCGCGATTCTTGTTTGGTAAAACTGTATGACAATACGCTATTTGATGTTACAGATAACAGTTTAACTGTAGGCGATCTTGGTAAATAATTGGTGTTAATACAAATACAAGTGAAAATCCTCATACACAGTGTGCTTTAGTTTCATATGAAATGTGCACATGCATTAAATAAGCCGCTTATATTATATTTTGTGAAAAAGTTTGGTTTGAAAAACTCAACGACTCAGATGGTATGTTTTGCTTAATCATAAATATTAATTTAAACGGCGATTATATTGATAAAATGAGGAAAATAGACCTATAGAAGCCGCATCACAAACAAGAAGATATTAAATATACAATGACAACGACAACATACAACAACACAATGAGTGGTTAAGACAGGGTTACGACTTGGTGTGGTCAGTAGGCAATATGGCCAACTGGTTGGCTTAAATCGATTTACATTTAACAATTAAAACAGTGTACTTCGATCACAAAACAATAATTTCTATGAATCTTAAAACATCATATACATTAATATGTATAATTATAACAAAAAATAGAGGAGTCGTCTAGTTTTCCAGACCAAACTATTCTATTAACAATAATTAAATCGTACGGATCACGTGGCCTACTTTGGTACATATGCTTATTAAATATGAAACGTGAAACATATTATGGTGGTTTTATTTGGATTTGGACTGACACCCATAAAACGTCCGGATCGCCTCCAGTCCCTTTAAGAATTAAATATAGGCTTCAAAGTATTTCACCTTTATGTGTGATTTGTGAAGTAATTAATGTTGACATTTTAATAATGAAAGATCTTTGGTAAGGTTTTCAAGTCTTAGATATATCGTATGTCCCATTATGTTAGTGCGTACAAATAATATAATACTTCGTGGCTTTGAACCACTGAATAGAATTATATTAATTTTAAATTTCAATGTACCCACACTGCTATGTATGTTAGACTAGGTGCAACCGTAAGGCCAAACAAAACATAGTTGTGTTACCTACACTTCGTATTTTACCATACACGTACCTAATTGTTTTCCACTCCACCCACGAATAATAATAATAATAATAATGTTTCAGTTTTCTAGATGCTGTGATAGCAGGGCTAGACATGTTTTCCCACGTTATGAGAATAAGATGTTTTGGTGTATAATAATGCATACAAAACAGACTTTTTTAATTCTAGAGCATGTTTCCGGAAATATAAACTCCCTCCTACATATACGCGCACACATTACATAAGTAATCTTAATTATACACAGAAATGCCAAATTGTCAAATCCGAACTCATCAACCTATTCTTCTTACATTTAATCATGGTTTTCACTTTCACGAACTACTCCTTTAACATGAATTACAGCTAGAGTGGGCTCATATTTAGTAAACTTCTTATAAATAATACATGTTTCTCAAAATGATGTCCTAGCTGGAAAGACAATAACGTATGATTTAAACACATGCTAATTTATTCGACATCAAAAGGGTGTCAAACCCGTAAGCATATTATATAAACTCTTAATAAACACAAGCAAGTTTTTTATGTCGGTTATATTGTTGTTTATATGTGTATACACACACATTCAAATAGGTCATTCAATATTATTTTTGAATCTCTGATATCCATATTCAAATCAGTGATATAATCATGTACATGTATGTAAACTGATTCAGCGATATCACATATTCGAACCAGTGATACAGTGTATAACTTGGTTTAAACCCCTAGCGGCCGTTTTGGCCACTGACTGTTCCAAAGCGGTAGCCATATTGTCAACCATTTTTGTGTTTGTGACGTCTTACGTCTTTATTCTTTATTAACATTGCCTTTCATGTTTGTCATTTTGCGTGTTTTGGGGTTTACTGTGTTCTGTGAAAGCTGCATTTCCTGTTCGACCTTTAGACTTATTTTTATTCGAATAAGTGATATAATGTTTTTAAAATGAAACATCGATATCAAAATGAATTAATGATATCATCTGTCCGAAAGATGATATAGTGATACAGATGAAAATCATTATCAAAATGATTTACAAACTTTGTATGATCCTTGGTCATAATCACTTTCGTACAGTCTTTATTAAACTTGTTAAAACGTTTATCAAAAGAGGTTATGATCCTATCATTTTGCAACAAACTGCATGTTTAGTGGTTGACCTATCTCAATTCGCTACTATGCTTTCCTCTTCGATTGTGCGATGACCGGACAGACTGCGACCTATGAAGACGTCTACCTAAATCCTCAAAGGACGGTAGCGTTTGATTATGTTTTAAATCTTGTCTTGTCGTTCCCTTGATATTTGCATTGTGGCTTTTCTATGCTTTTGTATATTCATATATGCATGATCATCTATGTGTTATACTATATTGCCTATTAATACTGCCTTGTTTGTTAGAGAATATAGCCTGGCGGGGATTTCATTATTTACACTTTCCCTTTTTATTAGGATGACAATGGATTACGCGTGATGTTTGGTGCGCCCTAGAACCTGGTTTAAACTCCTCTTGACCTTTTGGGCACTGGCCATTCCAAGGCGTTAACTATATTGTCAATTCGTCTCTGTTGATGTTGTCACATGCCTTGCTTATTAAAATAGCTATCCCGCCAACAACAGCCACATTTTCCAACATATACATACCGTTTCTAAACCTACGGACGACAATGTATATTTATAACTTACACATTCTCTTTATACACAACAATAACGGTTTTAACCAGCCAGCCTAAACACCGGAACTGGATCGACGAATTAAGTGTTACCAACGCATAATTTATTTTACGCATATTCAATCACGGGTTTTAGAACCCGTTAATAAACCGTTACTTTTAATCGGCACATCTGCATTATTATATGACCTGAACACCTGGATAGAGTTTTGATACACGGTTTTGTATTGCAATTTTGCCGTTCTTTGGCGGGTTAGTTTCTTTAACATTGTACCTTTTGCTTGTTTCAACGCGTATTTTGTTTACTGTGTTCTGTGATAGCTATACTTAGTTGCAAAAGAAAATGGACACTAAGTTTTGGTTAGATTTAATTGTATACAATTTTTTTAGAATTAAATTGACAAATTCGAAAAGGAATATGCCATGTTTGGTACCAACGTTTTTATCATTCCAGTGCCAAAATCATGTTGTCATTTGTTTTTCAATAAGTCCAATCATTAAGAGACTGTCGCTTGATAAAGAGGATAGGGTGTAAAGCAAAATTTTCAAAGTTTTGCAACTGAGTATACATTACTTGATCGACTTGTATAACTACTTTGAGTGGGATTTCCCATTAGAATAACTGGTGATATCATGTATTCGTTTTATAGGGGTTGCAATACGTAATATTACTCATTCAGATAGGTGACATTGTAATTTCTTTTTAATACAAAATACTAATTAAAATGCATTCGAATTGATGATATTAATACTTTATTTTAAAAATTTGATATCATTGATAGGTGATATTACCTTTTCAAATTGAAGGAGTGTAATCGCATATTCGAAGCAAGGTTATCGCCTGTTTGTATCAGTGATATTACAAATTCAGTTTAAAATCCAAAACCGTGCCTCAGAATGTATGTGGAAAATATACTTTAATTCAAAACACATGTTTAAGTGGGCATGTGCTTCGCGTCTCGCTTTATATTATATATCTTGTGCTAAGTTCAAGCGTAATTTTCAAATTAAATCTACCTTTGGAAAACATAATCGCAAAGGGTTCTCGACCATGTAATGGTTAGATTGAATCTTGGTACAACTATTGTGTGATTAGCAACGCCTGTCACGAAATGCAATCGATATTTTGAATTATGACAACTCCGAGTCTCGCCATTGTTCATTAGCGGTAAAATATTGACGAAATAGCTGTTTATAAACCAAAAGAAAAGAATGGCAAAATGTGTGTCGTTATATTTTCTAAACTATGAACATTTCCTTTTTACAGGTATATCAGTAAACCATTTATTTGTGTTGCATGCGCAGTTTATTTATATCTATGAACATCAATAATGCATGCATGCATAAAGTAAACTATATTTTAAGGACCCCATTGGAAATAAGTTGTATATCTTTATGTCCTATTATTTGTTCATATCATGTCTGGATGGTTGAATACAGTAATTGATGAGTCATTTATACATTTATAGTTTTGCTTTGGAATAATGTGAAAATACCCATTGAAAGTTCCATGTAATCAATTTCTGTACTACTGACAATTTAAATATTGAGATCTGTTCAACCTGAGTCTAGCTGACATGAACGGTAGCAAACACTTTTCACTAACGTTCATAAAGAGTCTCAATCAAACCGAGACTGCAGTATGTTTTGTATTTATTATTTCTCCTTTCATATTATTTTAGAACTAGTTTTAAATTAGTAATTAGTCTATCAATTATTTGTTTGCAAATAACTTTAAATACTAAAAAGTGGATCCTTTGGAAGCAGCAAACACACACACACAAAAAGTGAAAAGTAGCAGACTTGGTTTTATTGAGTCTGTTCATGAGAGGTAATATAAAGTCTGCTGTTATTATGCTCTTATGCACTTTAGCCCTTTATTATGTAATCTGTAGTGATAGTTATAGTAAAATCATTTTAATACACCATGTGGATACAAGCATTTAAATTATGGTCAAACATTGAGGATAACGTCATAGTGAGCCCCTCTACTAACCTAATCTACTTTTAAAATACAAAAGTAATTTAAGAACTCTTCTGCGACAAGGACTATCACAGCCTGACTTCTATGGTGACGTGATTAACAAACTTCATAAGATCCTTAGATATAATCACTTTCATTCAATATTGAACTTGATAAAAAGTTCATCAAAAGAGGTCACGACCCTATCATGTTGCAACGCACTGCATGTTTAGTGGTTGACCCATTACAATTTGCCACTTTTCTCTTTGATTGTGCGATGACCGGACAAATTGTGGACCCTATGATGACGTCGACCTAGATTTTTCAAAGGGTGAGTAATTGCATTGTGGCTTTCTAGGCTTTGGTGTTTTTATATTCATATATGCATGATCATCTATGTGTTATATTTATATTGCCTATTAATACTGCCTTGGTTTGTTAGAGAATATAACCCGAAGGGAATTTGTTTATTAACACTGTCCCGTTTTACTGGGATGAAGATAGGATAAGAGTGAGGTTTGTGCATCCTAAAACCTGATTTAAACGCCCAGTTCCCTTTTTTCCACTGACAGTTCCACTAACCTGACCATGATGTCATTGCATTGTTTTATATTAATACTGTAATTGTTGTTTATGTTAATGCTTGTGTTTGTGTCGCCTTTTCAAAGAAAAATGCGGTACATAGGGATTACTTTGTCGTCCGTCCGTCAGTCCGTCCGTCACGAAAATATAATGTTGGCTATATCTTTCTCATTTCTTGATATTTCTTCATCAAACTTCCAATATATACTCATCATGACAACATCAACATGACCATACTAAAATATAAAGGTCAATGTCACACGAAAGGTCGTTGTATGGGTTAAATACTTTCTTCACGAAAACTTATCGTTGGCTATAACTTTGTAATTTCTTAATATTTTTTCATCAAACTTTCAATATATATTCACCATGACAACATCGACATGATCATACTAAAATATAAAGGTCAGGGTCACACTGAAGGTCATTACCGGTATATGAGTTTATTTAAATACACATTTTTTTCTTCACGACAGCTTAACATTGACTATAACTTTCTCGATTTTTGATATTTCTTCATCAATATATACTCAACATGACAACATCGACATGACATACAAAAATATAAATTCAAGGTCACCCTGAAGTTCATCATAGGGGTTAAATACTGATTTTTCTTTCGTCACGAAAAATTAACGTCGTCTATTACTTCTTCATTTCTTGATATTTCTTGATCAAACTTTCAATATATACTCATCATGACAACATCGAAATGGCCATACTAAAATATAACGGTCAAGGTCACACTGAAGGTCATTATATGGGTTAAATACTTGTTTCTTCACTAAAACTTAGTCAGGCCAGTTTGTCAATGTCATTTGGATCCAAAAAGAATACTGACAAAGCGCTGACAGGCGACAAACACCTGTCTAGTTAGTTGATTACAAAATCGAATATTTCCATATGTTCCATATTATATGCTTCACTCATTTGGTAGAATGTTACGCAAACCAATCTAAACAAGGTGTCCAAAAAAGTGTCTTAACAAAACTCCAAGCAAAATAACCATTTAAAACAGATACGGATGCATTTATTATAAAAAAAAGTCTTCGTATTCAGCGCATTCGACCATGTAGCAATCGTACTCGTTTTACAACGTTTAAACGCGTTCGCAGTTTACTGTAAAATTCAGAAAATAATATTGTGTTTCTCATTACCTCACATATCTATACAATCAGTAAATAATTCTTATATTAACTCTACTGAATGTATAGATATGTCGAGGTAATGAGAAAACACAATATTATTTCTCTGAATTCTTACAGTAAACTGCGAACGCGTTTAACGTTGTAAAACGAGTACGATCCTGCACAAACTAAGGTAGTTCTGTTATTTTCAAAACAGAAGCTATGCCATTACGGTATAAGATGAGTAATACATAACTATTATTTTCCATTAGAGAAAACTAATTACCAGTAGTCATAATCATATCGGATGTAGTTCATCTCGTCCTTCGATTTGCCTCAGAGCGAGTGCTGATACTCGTTTTGACAAGGAAGTCCGATGATTGAATATAGTAGAAAATCGCAATCGTTTCTGTCGCAGTGGATTTGGTTTTCAATATCGACTGTTGTTAAAATAATTATCAAGAAAGATGAAAAATACACCCTCGAAAAGCTTGATTTTGCCGTCAGTTCTGTTTCAGTTACCGTCCTAATGCTAGGCTATTTGTACTCTACATACATGCACCGGTCACCAGTTTATTGATAAGTTAGCATCAAACAAGCATGTATGATATGCAAACTTCACAGTTCCGAATATATTTTTACGCACACAAAATAATAATGGACATCCAGTGAACGACAATATAGATATGAAAACAGGTTCTCCCAACATCGCTTCGCCTCGGTTGACATTATTTTTCCGAAGATTGACAATATCCACTGTCACCCTTACTTGAATGCAATATTTATTTTATTATACCGAATAACAAATGTTTATGTGTGCATTATGTGCAGAGCTTTTGTCCAGTTCCAGGGTGTTAAAATCCGCTTCCGAAATTGCTCGCCAAATTTGTATATTGTCGTTTGGTAAACCAAGCGTCTTACGATTGACATAACTTCAACTGTATTTTAATATGCTTCCACCGATTTCCAATTGCGCAAAGCGTGTCGTCATTGGAAAAACCGACGTCACAATCGTGTGATAGTAAAAAATGGTTACCGGTGAACAATATACAGTTATTTCATGGGTGTTTTGGGAACAGTCAAAACTATTGTCCCAAGGTATCGGCGACGACCTGGGCAACAGTTTCCCAGATCGTCGCCGATACCGAGGGACAATAGTTTTGACTGTTCCAAAAACACCTATGAAATAACTGTTTTATTACCTAATTCTCTTTATAATCAGTTATTGCAAATCGGGATTAATTTGAATTCGCTATAGGAAATCAAAATGATAAAAGTTTAATGATTTAATTATAGTTCATAATTGCTAAATTACGGCTAGACCGAGGCAGTTTCCTCGGTAGAATTTTGAGAATGTACATGCTTTACATATATTAAACAATTTCAGTATCGAAAAATAATCAATCATAAAAAACCGTCGTGCTTCGAACTTAAAATGCACTTAAACACAGGAAATCGCATATAGAAAAAAAAGCGGCTGGGAGTTGGGGCAATGTGCATGCCAACGAACATTCATATGGAGGGATTTGCCTCGGTTACATTTTAGGGCTGGCTAAAGGTCTGAAAATATTAATTACTGACTCCGAACAAAAAAAAGTACTGTGACGTTAAGTCATGACGTCAATAAAATGTTGATGACGTCGACGTCAGCCGTCAGCCGCTGATTCAAGCTAAAACATTTTAAACTGCTCGGTTAGATTATACGAAAATCATTCAGTCGATGTTAATTGTGTTATCCCGACGCGATAATTCTTCTCGCATTCAGATCGCGCATGAAACAGTTCATTGTCAGGATGGCAAAAGTCGAACTGTTTCACCTCTGTGACCTCAATAGCGGGAAACAGTCAGAAATGTCTAATAACCATTTATATAGAGACTTAGGCAATAATAAAAATTGCTTCACGCTAATGGTCAAACTCCCCCAGTGGTTACTTCCTCTCTCTGTTACATTAACCACTCGAACTTAACGTACTTGAACGTAACACTCGATCATATAGTTTAGTGTTTACTAACTACAGTACTATATATCAAAATTTAAAATGTTATCCACTTCAGTTCTATACAAGAACAAATAATATATTCGACGATTGGTCGGTTGACACCAACCGATTTTAGCCGATGACACTAATTTTGACTGAAAATTGTTTACTGGTGATATTTCCGTCCGATATTTCACTCACAGTTTATTTACGGCAACATAATTTTGTAAGTAGAGAATTTTTTAATAGTTTGAATATCTATCTTACGCAAGCTTTTCTTGATAGACGTCGGTACAAAAGGATGCTCTACAGACTCGTGTATCCGACTATTCGTACTGTTCCTGGTGTGGCATTTGAAAATAAAACTGCTCCAACTTGTTCATTAAACAGGAAATGGTTATGTTTTGCAATATTAATCACTGTTTCATTTTCAGCTATGTTCCTGATCTGTTTTCTAAAACTGACCTTGCAAATACATTCGGTTCAACTTTTGCGTCAAACTTGCATTGGGAGCATCGAATATTTGAGTTTTATTATTTATAAACTTATCTAAAAGTATGCCTCTTTTCTACTGAATTATATCTGTTTTCAATTGAATAAGACCGCCGTTCAATTTAGTTGAAATTGAAACTCGGTCCAATGCAATCAAAGAGAGGTGTTCAATTCAAAAGAGGTCTAATTCAATTGAACCATTAAAACAAAAACAAACACACACACACATACACACACACACAAAAAGAAGAAAAAAAAGGTTTGAGCTTGCTAACAACGTGACTTATTGAGTTGGTCACCAAAAGGTAACAGACCTCTTACTTTTGCATTTTGTTGAAACATGTTGGAGACGACAACATTTTGTTGTATTTCAAATAATGTGATTATTATTTAGAAAAAAAAACAATCTGAAATATAAAGTTAAATGCGAGTGTACACGATTTAGAATAATAATAAAGAACTCGGATTTATGATTAGTTCAAACGTGAAACCCATATTAGTGATGGACACGACATTCGATTTTTTGTTTCGTTGAATGCTGCAAAGAAATTAAACCAGGTTCTCAGATTTCGTAACGCTGTTTCAGTGAGGACGACAACGATATACTAGTAGGTTTATATACTATATGCTGCGATTTGATGCTTTGCAGCAATATTTTCTTGTAAAATTTATGTATAAAACAAGCACTATAGATAAAAGTCTTGCATCTACAAGCATTAGCCGAACACGCAGCTTTGCAGTATCAAAGAAACACATTAAAAAGCCCTCCACCCACCCAAACAAACACACACAAAAAGGCAACGAAAAAAACCAACAAAAAACAAACATATTTTAACAAAAACAAAACAGCACACTTACTTGTTGAAAATCCTTCGTCAATAAGAATAGAATGTTGGAATATCGTAACTAGTCGTCAAATGTCGATGTGGAAGATATACACCAACGTTAGTATTAACTGCCCTGGTTCACAATGTTGAAGAGATACACAAACTTTATATCTTTCTGAAATAAGAACAGAATATTGATATATAATTAATAGTCATCAAAGATAATGTGCAAGATATGCACAGAAATTCGTTTTAACTTCGCGGGGTTTATGTCGACTTTGGACGAGAACGAGGTAGTTTATTGTGTCGACTGCTTGACTATTTGGTCATATAGTGCATGGTTATGTAATTATTTATTTATTAATTAATATATTTTTAAATTAGTTTATATTTATAAATGGTGACTTATTAATTAATTAATTAAATTCATTTAGTCAATTCAATTAATTTAATGAAAATAAATAAATAAACACCTCACAGTTAATTTCCTCCTCTGATAAACGAAGCTACGTGAGTTTAGTGACTTGCTATACGTCATGCCGTACATGATCACAGTTAAGTGGGTATTGAAGCCACAAACCATCAGTCACATATAAAGTAAATAAATTGATCAAAAATAGTTAAATAAATAAATAAGTCAGTGAAGAAGTGAAGGAATGAGTGCAGGAGTGGGTGAAGTAGGAGTGAAGGACTGGGGGAATGAGTGAGTGCGTGAGTGATTGAGTGCGTGAGTGAATGAGTGAGTGAGTGAGTGAATGTGTGAGTGAGTGAGTGAGTGAGTGAGTGAGTGAGTGAGTGATTGAGTGAGTGAGTGAGTGAGTGAGTGAGTGAGTGAGTGAGTGAGTGGGTGGGTGGGTGGGTGGGTGAGTGAGTGAGTGAGTGAGTGAGTGAGTGAGTGAGTGAGTGAGTGAGTGAGTGAGTGAGTGAGTGAGTGAGTGAGTGAGTGAGTGAGTGAGTGAGTGAGTGAGTGAGTGAGTGAGTGAGTGAGTGAGTGAGTGAGTGAGTGAGTGAGTGAGTGAGTGAGTGAGTGAGTGAGTGAGTGAGTGAGTGAGTGAGTGAGTGAGTGAGTGAGTGAGTGAGTGAGTGAGTGAGTGAGTGAGTGAGTGAGTGAGTGAGTGAGTGAGTGAGTGAGTGAGTGAGTGAGTGAGTGAGTGAGTGAGTGAGTGAGTGAGTGAGTGAGTGAGTGAGTGAGTGAGTGAGTGAGTGAGTGAGTGAGTGAGTGAGTGAGTGAGTGAGTGAGTGAGTGAGTGAGTGAGTGAGTGAGTGAGTGAGTGAGTGAGTGAGTGAGTGAGTGAGTGAGTGAGTGAGTGAGTGAGTGAGTGAGTGAGTGAGTGAGTGAGTGAGTGAGTGAGTGAGTGAGTGAGTGAGTGAGTGAGTGAGTGAGTGAGTGAGTGAGTGCATAGATAAATATATAAATAAAAAAATGAATAAATAAATAAATAAATAAAAAATAAATAAATAATGTCAGGGAATAAACATGTGAAGGTCATCTTCCCATCGATTTATAAAATGTAATAACATTGATATATGAAACATAATAACATTGATTTAAGATAAAACGACAAATACTGAATCATTTGACATGAAATAGCAAATACTGATTTGAATACGCAGCTTCGCAAGTATTCCGAAGAATCCATAGTTTAGCGAAGGTAAATGATATTGAAACATGATAGATTCATAGATAATTTTATTTCAAAATTCCAATAGGCTATAAAGCCCATGTGGATACAAATGTATATGTTTTAATTTAATCTCAATAGATTTACTGGCAAAAATATGAAACACGAATATTGACACTATGAAAACTACATTGTTTCATTAAAAAAGTGAATGGTCTTGGAATCTCAATTTAAATAAATCGATACAACGTGTCAACACCGGACCCTTCCTTCAAGTTTTGAGCAGGGAACCGGTTACTTCCTGTTCAGTTCTGAGCAGGGAACCGGTTACTTCTAGCACCCGAAGGTGCAAGCCAAAAAGCCGTAGAAATAATAGGTGAAGCATTATTTCTGCTTGTCATCAGAAACAGATTTTTAACAATTTTTCCTTGTGAAGTATTAATTATAATTGTATTATTTCATTTTTACAGCGTGAATGCTTTTGTCCATCTAAATGTTAATACTATGAAACTGTATATATGCTGAATAAAACTGAAACTGGAACTCTTGTTGTAATTTCTAATAAATGTATAATCATAACAGATGTAATAGTATTGTCATTATTCATCAGTTCTTATTATTCACGTTTGTTGCATGTTTGTTTCCTGGTCATGCCTTTGATCAAGTGTACAACTGGTTCAATTATTTAATTAATCTTCAAACTTCAAATTGAAAACTTAAAAGAAAACAAATTAAGGTGATAACCAAACAGTACCGCAATACAAAACATTACATTAAATTCAATCACTTGTGCGACGAGGTTCTGTTTGTGATGATTAAAGTACAAGTTACGGCGTAATTAAAAGCGGAAGCTTAAAACATACTTATAAGAATACTAGCTCTAAA